>CM066324.1:17860500-18010500 GCA_033807775.1 Saussurea involucrata
GAAAAGGCAAATGTTAACAATGTCTTCTTAGCCAGATCGAACTTCTTAGTAGCAACATCATTTTCTTAGTATACAAGCCAACAACAGAAATCAAAACAAGGGTACCAATGCAGTTGATCCACATCATATTTTGTAAAATCGAACAATTATAGACAAAAATTGGTTGGCTTTAGAATACCTCAATTTGTATAAATAATCGACAGTTCAGTAGTTTGCAACGAAGGGTAGTTCAATAGTTAAAAATAATCGACGACTTCATTAAAAAAAAATTAAAAGAGATGTATCTCATTACCAACTTTCAGAATTCAAATCGAGAGGTTGTCCAGTGACTTAATCAATTTTCGTACCTGTGTCACAATAAAATATGGTAATTAAACCAAAAAACTTAAACTAATATCATACCAGACCAAACTAAAAACTTAAACTAAATTTTAATTCAAAAAATATCACCGGTGCAAGATAAAAATTCAAATTCAAAACTGAACTCAAACCAAAGAAAATTAACTAAAATGAAATTCAATATTTGATCTCATTACTTTCACATAACAAAGATAAAAGAGATAGAGACTGCCTTCAAACAGGAGAAAACTGGAAAACAAAATCCCTCCATTCAAAACCAAAGAACCAAGAATGGAGCATATTGAACAAAAAATCAATCCCATCCCACTGCTTTAACCAAGATTTATGATCCCTGCCCACATTGTAAATAGCAAAAGTAATCGGTGGCTGCAATTGCTGAAGAGCTATTTACTCCAAAGCTTACAATATCATCCAAAACAGATGAAGAACTGAAATCTAGAAAACCCAAGTTTAACAAAAAAAATCAAAAAATTGAAATCCAGGACAAAAAAACGTTCCCAAGTCTAACAAAAATCAAGCAGATGAACGAACAAAATCCCTTACTCACTACCCTAACAAAAAATCAAAATTTAAACATGAAATCAACCAGATGAACAATAGAGATGAAGATAAAGCTGCAAATGCAAATTGAACGAAGATGAAAAAACCGAATAGAACTAACAAGCTTCTGTTATATAGATCGAAAATAAAGATGCTTCGTGACAGATAGAGAAACCAAAATCGACTTTAAACCAAAATCGAATAAATCGTACCTGAGAAAATTTTGAAACCAAATCGATGTTGAATCCCTTAGAAAAAGTGACTGAATCCAATAGTACCTGAGAAATTTTTGAAACCAAGAAATCAAGCCTGATATGGAAATCGCAACGCAAGCAGAAACCAAGAAAATCGATTTTGAGATCCAAAATCGAATAAATCGTACATGAGAAAATTTTAACCAAAATCGATGTTGAATTCGTGAGAAAAAGTGACTGTATCCAATCATACCTGAGAAATTTTGAATCCCCGAGCAAATGGCTGCCACAAAACAACAGTGAATCAGTGCTAGGGCTCCAACAAAAATGAAAACAACATTAGAAGAGGCGATGAAGATGATGAATGAAACCGATAAAAACGTACCCGAGAAGGAGAGTGATGGAGAAGATGAGATAACTCTAACCTAACCGTATATTTTGGGGAGATGGATTTGAATTTGAAGGCGTGAGAGGAAATTAATGTGCGGAGGGAGAAGAAGAAGAAAAGGAAACTGAAGGCGTGATCAGAGGGAATGCCAAAATAAAAAGGTTAGTTTTCTCTCTCTAAAAGAAATTAAGTAAAAAAGCTTTAAGTTGTAGTACATTGTGCTTAGAAGGTTGTTTTTAAGAGTTAGGGGGCTTCATGCTTTATAATATAGTATATATATATATATATATATATATGTAAATTAATCGAAATACCCTAAATTGACAACCCTTTCATCCATATGCCCTATCTCTCTCTTTCAACTAACCAAAATACCCTGAAAATCTGTGGCCCAACTCGTGGCCCACAGATTATGTTTAAAAAAAGACAAATGGGATGGCACCCGTGGCCCACGGATTGAACCCACAGAAATTATCAAACTTGTGCTTTCTTGTAAAAAAACTATTTTTTAAAAAATCAGTGGGCCACGGATTGAATTAAAAATCAGTGGGCCACGGCTTTTACTATTTAACTCACCAATTTTCTTTCAAAATGTTCCGTGGGTAAATTTCCATTTTTGTAACAACCCAATTTCCATAAAATAGCATTAAACAATATTACAACCAAAAACGGTCCCAACACATATAAATTACATCAGTTCTACTCTAAACTCGCAGCGGAAAATACTTTCACAACTGAGATGCTACGGGAAGCCCGACGGTAATCTACAAGTCTTCACTAGACTCTAGCTCCTCTACGACGCCACAACCTTCCATCATCACCAGATGAAACCCCAAACACGACTATCACCTGAAAATGGTTTTAGTTTTTTGAAAAGCGAGGGTTAGACCATGAGGTCTAGTGAATTCCCTCCCGAAAACAGTTTAACAAAGCATTTAAAAAAATATAAATGCAAACCGTCATAAAGGCCTATCAAATAATTCGACCAAATCACGTCACATATGGGCATTTGCACAGTGTTCGTAGACATTCTCCACCACATGGTAATTTTCACGATCGGGCCCCAAGCAGACTTCCCTCTCGCCCTCGGGGCCCAAGCAGACTCCTCATCTCCACATACACCGGAAACGAATTCCAAATGTACGGGGGTAACTAATCAACTCCCAAGGGATATGATATCCCAAGGTACCCTACTCCCACTGTGCGCCCGACTCCACACATCATACCACATAACGGATAATATTACGTAAGCCAAATATGCGCATTTATAAACATTTTCATAACATGCGTGTATTTTATAACCAGTTCCACATTGTGAAATAACAAAGCTTTCATAGTATAAAATCATGCCATCATGCTCAAACCAAATTCAGATACGAAAACTTTAGCAAAACATTTCATTTGCACCAAGAGAGTTAAGGGAACTCACCTTAGCGTTAGCACATCGACACACGCTCTGAAACCCACGTTGGCACAAACCGAACACCTGAATTGGACACCACAAGAATGGTGTTAAACCATCTAACCATACTCCCAAAACATCCTTAACAAACCCCCAAAACAACCCTCCAATAGACGCCTCGATCCTAGACACGAACGAACAACGAAACGGAATAAGTGTTTGGGGGCCAGAGCTTGGCGCCAATGGTGGCGCCAGCCCATCGGCGCCGAGATCGGCGCGGATCTCTGGACTACCCCTGCACGATTTTTCTTCCCCAAAACCAAGGGTTCTCATTCTCAAACCTTCCCAAATCAGTTCTAAGTCTCCCAAATCGATATTATGGATACCAAAAGTATTAAGAAGCAACAACTAACAATTAGAACAACATAAAAACCCACCAAATCAATCTAGTGATTCATGATTTCAAACCCACAACTCAAAAACCCCAATAAAACCCAAATACTTGCCAATCAAGAATTCACCAAGAAGATGATGGAGTTTTCTCAATTAAATCAGTAAAAAGTGTTATCAATTCTCATTTTTCCTTATCAAGCATGAATCAATCTCTCAACATGTATTAACAACAAAATCCCAATCTTACATCCATCCCAACCAAACCAAGAGATGAGATGAACAAAGTGAAGATTTACCTTGGAGAAGATGAAGTTTCTAGCCTTGAATCCTCCTTGCACCAAGCTCTAATGAAGAATTAAGCCTCTTTCTCTTTGATTCTCTCTCAAGCCTCCACAATACGTTCATATCAGAAGAATGGAGAAGGGTTTAGGGTTTTTTACCCTTTTTAAATTTCCAGTTTTTGCTACTTAGTTCAAAAGTTACATTTTTCACACTTTGGCCACCAAACTCCCATTTCATTCCAAAATACTACAAAAGAAGTTATGGGATGTTACATCACCTCCCCCTTATTAGAATTCCGTCCTCGGAATTCCATTGCCGGACACATGCTGAAAGTCGGAGTTAACTTCTGATTACCAATTCTTACCTTGCCCAACGATTGTTTCCAACGATACAACAAAATCCCACTCTTTATCTATTCGCGCTATTTATAAGGGTTACATTGTACCAAGATTTCGACCCCTGCTTCCCAAAATAGGGACGTGAAACACACCACGAATGTTCCATAACTTCACTGTGTACATCTAATTCATTCAATAATTTCCCCAATCCTTTCGATAACTGCCACTGCTCCAATACAATGCGGTCCAACTCAATCTCCTATTGAAACACACTACTCCAAACCATGGGAATGTTTTTCCCATCCAACTGTTATCCCGACTTGAGGTTGAAATTACTCCTACTTTCCAATCCAATCCTCTTAGTCCCATTCACTTATCCATCCCTTTTTTATCAGAACTGACAACACACGACATTCCTTGAAATCGTCCCTTAGCCGACTACAACGCTCTTAGGTCGGTATCATGCCGACCATACGCACTTGCAATTTCTTCGGTCAATCATACTACTCCCACCAAAATGCTCTCTTTAAGAGATAACGACTCTACTCAAGTCAATGCCGCAATAACCCGAATCTCTAAACGGACACTGACCACTCCCTTCATCGACATTACACAGGATCACCTTCATATCGTTACCGCATTCTCGCCACTGAATAGCGTTCTTATCAAACAGAAGAACACCATCCCACCAATATAGCTTTCACCTGGCACAATTTACGTTCCCCCAAAATCACACCGATCACACGTGCCATAACAGTTACCAATAAACGGTCCAAACTCACAACAATCAATACGCCATAATTCGTTTCTATACACAATTATTTTCCTCACCAAATCCACCAAACGGTTCCACTAATTAGGAACTACCACCAAAATTCACTTGCCCTCCCACAAGGAAGAGTGACCAAGCTCACTCAACTATCTCAATTAATCGAATACTGAACGACAAGCTCACGTGAAACATCCTCCCCGACAATACCGAATTTAATCCAAAGGCCTTTCAGCCAGGGAACTACATTCGAACACATGTTTCCATTCTAACTTGAAAACATTAAAGATGCTTTAAAAGGATGACCCGCTAACATGCAACTCCAAGCCTCTTTCTCTTTGATTCTCTCTCAAGCCTCCACGATACGTTCATATCAGAAGAATGGAGAAGGGTTTAGGGTTTTTTTACCCTTTTTAAATTTCCAGCTTCTGCTACTTAGTCCAAAAGTTACGTTTTTGACACTTTGGCCACCAAATTCCCATTTCATTCCAAAATACTACAAAAGAAGTTATGGGATGTTACAATTTTCCAATAAAGCATAATCCGTGGCATCTCCAATAAAGCATTATCCGTGGCATAAATGCTTTATTTCCATATTTTTTACCATTTTCCGTGGGTAAATTTCCATTTTCCGTGGCATCTCCAATATCCCACGGGCTTTTCAAGGCTTTTCAAGATTTGTCTATTTCTAAACATAATTCGTGGGCCACGGGTTGGGCCACGGATTTTCAGGGTATTTTGGTTAATTGGGAGAGAGATAGGGCATATGGATGAAAGGGTGGTCAACTTAGGGCATTTCAATTAATTTCCCATATATATATATATATATATATAGAGAGAGAGAGGGAGGTTCAAAAGAAAACCTCAAAAAAACAAAAAACTGAAGAACACACTGGTGGCTCTTCATCTGGATGGATAGTTGACTTTTTTGGTTTTATGCACAAGTGCATTATGCATTTGTGCATATATGCACAAATACATGTTACAAATAACATGTATGCACAAGTGCATACCGCTTAGATGAAGGGTTACCAGAGTGTTTCTTAGTTTTCCGTTTATTTGAGTTTTTCCCTTGAACCTGACCATATATATATATTCTTTAAAAAATTTGGCTAATAAATTATGAAAAAGTGTAAGGAAAAAAAAGGTGAGTAATCATTTAATTTTGGCAAGGTAAGAAAAATCCAACATTTCATTAATTTTTTTTGAAAGGGTATCATAGGCTTTGCCTAGATTAATCCTTGACACTGATTGACTGCTAAGCATGCAGCCCTGAGATAATTCATCAGTGGCCACAAGTTGCCAACGCCTGGATCCGAACCCGGGGTAGATGGGTTAATTTCTAGCCACATCCCCCAAGGCCTTAACCAGTACGCCACAAGCCTTGTGAACAAATAAGTTCTTGAACTTGTTAAAAATCAAACAAATAAATCTTCAACTTACTGAAATCAAACAAATAAATTCTTGACCTTACTAGAATTGAAAAATCTCAATCGACTTTCATATTTTGAATGATTAAATTCTTATTGTTATAAAATAAAAAGAATATAGAGTTTTATTTTGTGTATCAACAAATCAGTAACAAACTAACAACATAGAACAAACCAATAAAACAAAGGGATTGTACCATTTTTGTTATTATATTTTATTTTCCATATTCAAATTACAATTAGAGGTGTTTATTATTATCCTATTGATTATCATTTTTTTTGAATGTGGGGAGGGGAAGAAGATGGTGTAGGAGGTTGGTGTGGAAGATTTGGATTTAGCGTTCACTTGGTTTGTAGGAATGGAGTGGATTCTGGAAGATTGGGATTTCAAATTCATTTCAATCTCGTGTTTAGTTTGCAAAATTGTCGAATTTGAATTCCTAGAATTTTCTTTGAAATCTCTCAAACATATGATTTTGATATCCCAATGGGTTGCTAGGATTTTGAGAGATTTCGTAAGATTTATATATAATAATGTTTAAAAATATGTTAATTACATTTGTTTTCTTATAATCACTTAAATAAAAAGGTAACTTAAATGTTTTTTTAATTTTTTAATAAATAATGGAATTCAATGTCATTCCAAATCATATAAACTAAACACACCAAATATTCAATCCCTCCAATTCAAATCCCTACATAAAATTCATTCCAATCTATTTCATTCTTGTAAACCAATCTTACTCATAGTATTTTATTGTTCCCTAATATAAATTATGATGGTCCACAATTTACATTTCTGATTTTACTTTTATTTGGTTTTTAAGTTTTAAAATTTATTTTGGAATATAATGAATATTATATTTAAAATATGGTTTATTAATAATAGAATATGTTACATTAATACGGGTCCATTAATTTCATGGTTTTTTTAAGTATGGTTGGAGTTAAACTATTTTTTGGTGTTAAAAGGGTCTATCATTTTGCTTTTTTGGTGTTCTTTTAGTGTGTTGATTGGAGTTGCTCTTAGTCTTGGGTTAGGTTTTTGTTTTTATTTTTTATTTTCTTATAAACGTATGCAAGCCTTAATAACTTGTATGATAATCTATATAGTTTAATTAAAAATAAGAGATATAAAAAAAATTAAAAGAACAAATTACCCTGATGTAAGACTTTTACTAATGTCCTTACCCTTAGGAATAAGAGGGGAAACAAAATGAAAACCATAAGAGCATCACAATGGTGATTTCATATGAATTGTAAATGAATTGCAAATGTGCCACGTGAGATTTCTATTTTAGAAATTATAGTGGTTGCGAGTATAATTTCTAAATTAGAAATCGGTTTTTGATAATTGCAAATGTCAAATCAATACTATTTGCTGATGTGGCAGTGAATAGTATAAGAAAGTGTATGGAATAATTTCTAAATTAGAAATTGATTTATGTCACATCATTTTTTGTAGAGTATGTTTATGAAAAAATAATTGAATAATTTTTTTTGTTAATATTAACTGTTAATGCCGAAAATCGTCCAAAAATACAATTTAAGATTGATGTGGAGCTTAACAACTAAAGAAAAGAAATCTTTCGATAAACTATGCTACAAAGACAAAAATAAAGAAGACGAGAGGAATTTGGTGACGCGGAAAAAACCTCAACGAGGAAAAAACCCGCGGACGACAGTGGGTGTCGTCGATGTACTATGGTCGCCAATCAGGGGCGATGTCCTTGTGTTTCAAGTGTCGAGAGTACAAGCGATTACAGTACAAATATCAGAAATAGCTTAACGATAAAGTAAATAGTGCGTCGTGTGAAAAAAACAGTGTGTCGTGTATATGCGTCGTGAGTTGTCTTTCGAGAGAGAGTTCCTTTGCTTGAATGCTTTCGCTATGCAGTAGGTGTTCTTGAATTCAGATGATCCGCACTGGAGCTGATGTCTTTGTTTATATAGCGTTTGTAGCCTTAAATGATCCTCATAAAAGCTGGATAACAGTCGTAACGGTTTTTTGGAAATCAATGCTCTTGATGATCTTCGTCGGTTATAGCCGTTTGGTCATTAATGACGTCAATCCTGTATTAAATAAACAAAAGATAACAGCCATGTTGTGCGTTAGATAATCGTGGTCTTATGGTATCTTACGACGGTCGTGGGAGTTTGGCAAAGTTATGGTCGAGTGTCGTGAACAACTCTCGACCTAAACTTATATATGACGACAAAGGTATCGAGTGTGCATAATCGTTAGAACCTTATCTTAATCGTGTGATATGTGTCTTATCTTTTCCTGTCGTGGTCGTGACTTGTAAATTTTTACCCAAACAGTTTGCCCCCAAAATTTAAAATGAAGAGGCAATTTCAAATTTTAAATTTTTGTCAGAAAAATAATCTGTGTCATGACACGTGTTGATAGACGCTTTGGTTGCCTGGGAACTGAATCGGTTCAATTCCAACCGAACTAGTGGCGCGGGAAGTCGAATAGGGGATAAGATCGTGACGTTATGATGACGTTCGTTTATGCTTGACAACTATGGATGCCACCTGTCGGTGATCTGATGGGCTTTCATTAAAGGCGAGGGCACGTGTCAATCATCGAACGATTTAACCTGACACGATCATTTGCACAAATAGAGACCTTTGGCCGATCTTTTCCATTTTACGTTTTTCAGAGTGATATTTTTACCTTCGATTCTTGCCTCTTTTCTGCAAATCTACTTCCAAATCTGCAAAATCTCAAGCCGAGTTAGTGTATTCGAGGTTTTTAGAGCGTCTATTTAAGGTACGATCTTTCTTCCTTTTATGAGTCGTAAGTCAATAGGTAGGAAGCCTAGGAAGAATTGGGACATTTTTGCTCTTTCTGATATGAAGATTTGGCTTACGGGTTTAGCGACGTCGACCGAGCCAGAGAGTTCTATTCGAGATCAGGACGACATTGATTCTCTTAGGAAGTTAGCACAGATTCCTGTAGGGGTCAAGTTATATAGGGTTGGTCAGGTTCGACCAGAAATGTGCCCGGACGGATACTTCGTGATATACGAGTATCCGTTCAAGATAGGTTTCAAGTGGCCCTACTCTCCTCTGTCCAAGTTATTTATGACAACGTTCGACGTAACACCAGGACAACTAATGCCCCAGTTCTGGCGAGTCGTTCAGGTCATTGAGCGACTCACTAAGGACTGGGAGTCGCCCCTGAACATAAATGACCTCTTCACGGCCTACCAGGTCAAGATGGACGGGAACCACCGCTATAGTCTTTTTTCGAGGCATAGGGGTGATCGTACCTTGGTCCTACAAACTGCGGTTAACGACCGTAAGTGGAAGGCTAGGTATGCGTTTGTGCATGTAGCGATGCTGGATTCAGAGAGTGACTGGATTAGGGCCGGCTGGAACACGACGGGTAAGATTTTAAAGCGTTGTCGTACATTTTGAATTGGAATATTGGCTTGTCTCTAACTCTTTCTTTTTGTGTCGACAGATATCAGGTTCGAGAACGTGAAGCCCAACGCTGACTCTCAAGCTAAGATCGAGAAGTTTTTAGAAATCAGTGCCGACGATCGGTCTTTCGTTACACGACATCTCGTGGACGAGGACGACGAAGACGTGGTGTTTATCGGAGGGAATCGAGAGGAAGAGAAGGAAGAAGAGGAAAGAGGAGCAGAGGAGCCGAGAGAAGAAGAAGTAGAGATGACTGGTAAGTGTACGTCTATCTCCCTGTGTGACCCTTTTATTGCTCCAATCGTATAACGTTCCTTTCTCTTCTTCGTTTTTCAGGGGATCAATCGCAAGCGAAGTCGTCATCTGTGGCTGCCAAGCCCAAGCTGAGCTGGCCCGTAAGGGCAGGGAGAAGAGGAAGGGGACCTCAACTAGGGCTGAGCATTTGGACGGGTCGGGCGGATCGGGGCCCAAAACCCGCCACCCGATCGGGGATCGGGGTATTTTTCTTCCACCCGAAATCCGTCCGATATACTCTTCGGATATCGGGTATATCGGATCCCGGTTCGGGTCGGTCGGGTACAACGGGTTTGGGCCTGACTTCTGGCCCATTTTTTAGCCCAAATTTCCCACTTTTCGGTGCTGTTTTTCGGCAACTACAAGTCTACAATATATATAAATTAACCAACTAAAAGTTTAAATACCAAACTACCAAAGTTTAAATACCAAACTACAAGTCTACAATATATATAAATTAACCAACTAAAATTAACCAACTAAAAGTTTAAATACCAAACTACCAAAGTTTAAAAGTTTACAAAACCGAATAAGTACGTAATTAGCAAACCAAACCAAAAGATGTGCAAGCAAACCAAAGTACCAAACCAAAGTCCAAATAACCATCAAGCCAAATACCAAATTACGAAAGTGCAAGCAATTAGTAAACCAAACCAAAAGATGTGTTCCGACTTCCGAAAGTTCCAACCAAATATAACCAATAGTCCAATACCATTAAGCCAAAACTGAACAAGTGATCAAACATCCAAACCAATCCTGTAAGTCGGTAAGACGATAACAAAAAAAATCAATAACCATAAATACAATGATAAATCAAAAAAGTCGTAGTATAGTCCCGTACCTTCAAATCACGAATCAACTTCAAATCCGTCCAAATCGTTTGAAGCTTGTGTACTAGGAGTATCTTTAGTACCACGAGCCGAAGAAGTTCTAAGCCTCAAATTTTCCATTTATGCACGTTTTAAAATTAAAAGCAACAAATTTTAAAGTGTTTATTATAATTTATAAATTATCAAACTCATAAATTAATGTTACGCGTACCTTTCTCAAACTTCTCAAGATCCTCTATGTTTTCTTCCACCGCAAGTGGTTCAGTAGGGCCCCTTAACCAATTTTGCGTACAGATAAGTGCCTCAACTATTTTAGGAGTTAGAGAACTCCTAAAATTATCCAACACCCGCCCACCAGTACTAAAAGTCGACTCGGATGCAACGGTAGAAATGGGTACGACAAGGACATCTCGTGCAACTTTGGAAAGTAATGGAAACCGTGCACTATTCAACTTCCACCACTTAAGCAAATCAAACTCTAATCCATTATCATCCACAGTGGTCTCTCCTAGATAAATACCCAACTCATTCATTTTTTTATCTGAGCCCCCACTTTCAAGTCTTTGCTTCTTCAGAAAGTTTTTATACTTTGATTGATTTCCAAGAGGGGGGAGTCCTTGTATCGATTGCGATTGGGATTGGGATTGGGATTGGGTTTGGGATTGGGATTGGGTTTGGGATTGGGAAGGTACAGTAAATTCTTGCGAATAATCCTTGCGAATAATCCTCACCAAACAATTGACAGAACTGGGCTGGCATGAAGTCCACTTTATCTCTTGGATCCAAAACATTGGCAAAGAAAATTACCAAGTTCATCTTCTCCGGATCACCCCAGTATTTCTCAAACTTCTCCTTCATTTTGATACCCATATTCTGTTTATAGAAAAAAAGTCAACGTAAATATGTAATATATAATTATATATAAACTATAACAATGTAAATATGTAATTATTGTAATATATAATTATATATAAACTATAACAATGTAAATAAATTATAACAATGTAAAATTACATAATAAGTAGTTGTACCTTTTCAGTTAAATTATCAGAAGCAATCATATCCGTAAGCGTGAACCCCAAATCACATATCTCGATAAGGTAACAATTGGAAGTGATATACAGAGAGCCTGCGATTTTTAGCGTCATCTCATAAAAGGTCTTCAAAAGGGTTACGAAGCTCTCTAAATACACCCAATCAAAATCCGCCAACACTGAATCACCCAAATCTATCCTGAACGAGGCATCGTGTCCATCATATGCTTCAAACACGGTTCTATAAGGGATGGCATCCCTGAACATCATATAAGTAGAGTTCCATCTAGTAGGAACATCAAGACAAAGAGAACTTCGTTCTTCCACCCCAAGTAACGTAGCCAGTTCTCTAAACTTGAACAACCTAGCCGGTGAGCCCCTTACCCATCTAACACAATCTCTAAGCTTCTTTACCGACGAATCTGCCATCTTCAACCCATCTTGGACAACCAAATTCAATATATGTGCAACGCATCGCATATGTAAGTGTTGAGCCCTAATAGATGAACACCCCCAAGATACCAGTTTGCTTTTCAAGAACCCTATGGCAACATCGTTAGAAGATGCATTATCTACTGTGATGGTAGAAATGTTTTTGATGCCCCAGTCAACCAAACAAACCTCTAACGCTTTGGCTATTGCATCCCCCCTATGCGATTGGATTGGCACAAAAGATATTATTTTCTTGTGCAATCTCCATTGGGCATCAATATAATGTGCAGTTATGCACATATAATTGATCCGTTGCACGGATGTCCAAGTATCTGTGGTTAAGCTAAGCCGTTGGGAGTGTTCCTTTAAAAACTTTTTAAGACTATTCCACTCTTCATAATAAATGGTGAATATATCTCTATTAATTGTCCATCTAGAAGGTATTTTGAACATCGGACACGCTTCTTGAACCCATTGTCTCCACCCTCTACCCTCTACAAACTTGAAAGGTAGTTCATCTATTATGATCATATTAGCGGTTGCTTTTCTAACCCTCTCTTGATTAAAGACCCAATTAGTCAACACGCTTTCGTTTTCAGAATTTGAGGCAAATGCTAACATGGACTGTCTAGTCTCTTTTGCCTGAGGGTTTTTAAGGCATGAAAGGGCATGGTTTTTAGGGAGGAAGTCCCGTGCTTTTTAGGGTCGGCGGCGTATATTTTTGCACAATACTTGCACTTTGCTTTTATGGTATTACCTTGGTCATCTAAAACTTCTTCAAAGTGCTCCCAATAAATTGACCTTTTTTCCGCCGCTTTACGTTTTTTTGTTTCCGGTGGTGGTGGTGCACTACTATTGACTTCGAATTGAGACATTACAAATCTATTAAATAAATAAACACCAAATACCAAATCAATTATTAGAATATTCCATGAGTTCCAATGTTCCATCATCTTAAATCTTAAAAACCAATTCCAATAAACAAACTAACAAACTAACAATGAACAAATTAACACAAAACAAACTACTAACATTCTAACATAAACAAACTAACTAAGTAACTAGCAAAGTAGCAAATAGGGAAAATGGTTACTAGAACATTTATGATTTAACAACAGATTATTCCTTAAATAAACTAACAAGTATACACATTTACCGGAAGTCTAGAACATTTATGTACATTGAATACAAGTATACAACAGATTATTCCTTAAATAAACTAACAAAGTAACAACAAAGTAACAAGTAACAACTAGTAAACTAAACTTAACTTACGGTACAAACAAAACAAGTAAACACTAAACAACAACAACTAACAAGTAACATTGTAACAACTAACAACTAACATCCAAAATTCCAAATCAAACAACACATAAAAGATTTTCCATAAACAAACAAAAGTGTTAAAGTGAAAGAAATTCGAAGCAAAGATCAAAGAAATTAGGATTTAGGAAGATAAAGTGATAGAAATTCAAAACCTCACAAGTCACAAATCGTCAAATCGATTTGGGTAAGGTTCTATGGAAGACGAATAATGGGTGGTCGACGATGAACCGGTGGCCGACGATGAACCAGTGGCCGGCGCCCGGGGATGCGTGCGTGGATGCGATGAACCAGTGGCCCGCGATTTCACGATTTGGGTTTTTGGGGTTCTTCCGTTCTTGGCTTCCTGCTACTGAGTTACTCGATGTCTCGATTAGGTTTAGAATAGAAATTAGAATAACAGTTTTAGTTTTAGATAATTAGAATATATATATATATATATATATATATTATTTATATTTTAAATTTATAAAATATTTTTTTAATAAATCGGATATTCGGACGGGTCGGGTGGGTAAAACCCAAACCCAACCCGATCCTACTTTACCCGGTTAAACAATCGGCTAGGGTCATTCGGGTTCGGGGCATTCGGGTGACGGTTTTTTGCTATAATTTTGGTTCGGGTCGGGTCGGATAACTCGGGTATTTCGGGTTATGCTCACCCCTAACCTCGACCACTGGGTCGGGGTTTTTGAAAAGGACCAAGATGATGGTCCCGAGGGAACCGTCTTCGAAGGTGGGCGACACGTCGAAGGTCGTCACTCCCGAGAAGACGAAGGTGTCGATCGCATCTCCTGAGAAGACAAAGGCGTCTTCTGATGCGATTGACGCGACGCCAGTTAGTTCAGCGCCCCCAGCGACAACGTCGGTGCCATCGTCCGTTACGTCGACCACTTCGTCAACTGACAAGGGAAAAGGTCACTCGGAGGGGGGGAGCTGAAGTCACGACGGTCAACTTTACCTTGTCGGCGGACTTCATGGCAGATAACTTCCTGGATAGGGCTAAGATCTTTCCTCATCTGGGGAAATACCAGCTCCCGTCTTTCAGGGAACGCTTCAAGGGGGTGTCGCTCGACGACACGGGGTCCCACGTCGCTTGACTCACGTTTATGGTAAGTGTTTAGAACTTGCCTTTTAATTTTCCGTAGTTTTGTCGAGTGTTTATTAACTCATGTTTTTTGTGTTTCAGGCGTTCCAATCCTCCCTTGTCTTGTATTCCGAAATGGAAGAGACAAGGCGTCTAGTGCCCGCAGCTCTCGAAAGATAGAAGGCGGCACTGGCAAAGGAGAAAGCTGCTTTGGCCCGGGTCGAGGCTCTGTCTGTGTGACTTGACGACGTTCAGAATGACCTGGAGGTCGTTGAACGTGAGAAAGACGAGGCAAACAGTCGTCTTAAGAAGGCTCTGGACCTGATAGTCGACTTGAGGACGGAGCTGGACAAGACTAAGGATTCCCTGGCTGTGAGTGAAAAAGAAGCCAAGAAGTCCAAGTCCAGGGTGCCGGAGCTGGAGGAGGAGGTGAAGGAGTTAAAGGACGAGTTGAAGTCCGTTTTTGCTCTTGCTCGACTGACTGGTCGGGTCGCGATCATGCGATAACATTTGGCGGGTAAGAATCCCCTTGCTTCTGCGTCAGACGAGCTAGTCTTCTATCTGTCGAGTGTCGGATTCGAAAGGGACCTCGACTCAGACGACGAGAAAGAGGTTGAGGAGGTAGCAGAGGAGGACGAGATCTTCAAGGGCGAAACCTCTGGTCTTAAGACGGCAGATGATCCGCCCAGTCTTAGATCGCTATAAGACTTTTTGTTAGTGATCGACCGTTGGGGGTCGAGTTTTATTGATGCAATCGTTTATGAATGAACAAATATTTCTTTTGGAACTTATGTTTCTACTTTGCCAATCAATTCTCATTTACATTGCAAGTAAACAACGAGTACAATATCAATCATGCGATCATCAAATAAACATAAGTCGTATAGAGCAAACATAGGTACTTGCGACAAAGGCATTCATCCAAAACATGATAGTTTTTCTAAGTTAAAAAACTTAGATCGTGAGATCTTTGGACCTTATGATCGTATAATTAAGTCGTGCAATAGGCTTGGCCTCTTACGTCGTGCGATCCAGCGATCGTGTAATCAAGTCGTATAATAGACTTGGTTACTTATGTCGTGCGATCCTTTTTAGATGTGTCGCATTCCAACTGCGTGAAATGTCTTGATTGTCAAGGGTCTGAAGCCGATAAGCACCTTTACCCACGACTTCCAAGATACGATATAGACCTTCCCATTTGGTGGAAAGTTTACTTGCGTTGAGCTCTTGAGTGTTCTGGAATATTCACCGGAGGACGTGGTCGCCTTCTTGGAAGACTTTAGCTTTAACGTTCTTGTTGAAATGTCGCTCGACCGCTTGCCGTTGCGACGCCATTCTGATCAGTGCTGATTCTCTAAGTTCTTCAAGGGCGTCGAGGTCGTAACTTAGATCCACTAAGTTATGGTCGACAGAAGTATGCCTCGAAGTTGGGAGCTGGACCTTGACTGGTAAAACTGCTTCACAACCATAGACTAAAGAGAAAGGGGTTTGTCCTGTGGACGTGCGTGGCGTCGTGCGATTTGCCCACAGGACCGAAAGGAGTTCTTCGACCCACTTTCCTTGTGCGGCTTTCAATCTTTTCTTGATCGAAACAATAATGGTTTTATTACTCGACTCTGCAAGTCTATTCGCCTGAGGGTACCTGGGTGTCGAGATCGTCAGTTTGATATTGCGGTCTTCACAGAACTGTCGAGTCCTGTTGCTTATGAACTGGGATCCGTTGTCGCAAACAATTTTGGATGGAATCCTGAACCTGCATATAATGTTAGTCTGGATAAAAGAGACAACTTCTTTATCCCGGACTTGGGAAAAGGCAGCTGCTTCTATCCACTTAGAAAAATAATCTGTAAGTACGAGAAGAAATACCTTTTGCCCGGGGGCAGGTGGCAACTTGCCGACAATATCCATCCCCCATCTCATGAAGGGCCATGGGATTAGTCTCGAGTGTAAGGGTTCAGAAGGCTTGTGTGACGTACCTGAATGTCGCTGATAAGTATCGCAATTTTGGACATACCTGACAGTGTCTTGTCGTAATGTTGGCCAGAAATAGCCTTGTCGAGAGATACGATTAGCTAAACTGCGTCCTCCTGAGTGGTTGCCACATTCTCCGTCATGCATTTCTTGAAGGATCTTTTGAACTTGACTTTTGCTGATAACACATCTCAGGTTCAAGCCCGTCGATGATCGTCGATAGAGTCTATCTCCAATCACGACATACTTGGATGCCTTGAACCTGATATTCCGAGCTTCCATCTTATCTTCTGGGAGTTGGTCGTGCATAAGGAAATTTCTAATATCGCACGACCAATCATCCTCTTGATCTTCGATTTGGATGACGTCGTCATTTTCGATGGATGGTGTCGCCAGGTGGATCATAGGAATGTTGTAGAATAAAGGTGTACTGAGTGCAGATCCAAGGTTTGCTAAAGCGTCGGCCTGAGTATTTTGATCCCTTGGAATATGTCGATTGAGAATGGTTTGAAAACTTCTGACTTTGCTTTTGCCACCTTTAGGTATGCCGTCATCTTTGAATCTTTGGCCGCGAATTCTCCGTTCATCTGGTTTACGACTAGGAGAGAATCGCTTTTGACATGTAGTGCGGTTGCCCCCAAGTCGTGTGCCATGTTCATTCCCACGATCAGGGCTTCGTACTCGGCTTCGTTGTTGGTAGTTTTAAAGTCACATCGTACGGAGTACACCATCTTGCCCCCCTGTGGTGACTTTAAGACGACGCCTAGTCCTGATCCCCTAACGTTGGATGATCCATCGACATGTAGGGTCCAGGGTACGTCGTCGTGAGTCGCCACTGTGAGTGTTTCGACTTCTGCTTCCTTTTCCAGTTCAGGACTGAAGTCGGCAATGAAATCTGCCAATGCTTGCGATTTGATCACTGTCCTGGACTTGAAGTCGATGTCGTAACTACTGAGGTATATGCTCCACTTCGCCAATTGACCTGTCAACTCAGGTTTCCTCAAGACAGACTTAAGAGGAAAGTTAGTCACGACAGTAATAGGGTGTGATTCGAAGTAATGTCGTAATTTCTTTACAGCTGTGACTAGCGATAAAAGCAATTTCTCCATAGAAGAATACATGGTTTCATCGTCTAAAAGAGATTTACTTACATAGTAGATCAGTAGTTGTTGCTTCTCACTTTCTCGCGTCAGGACGGCACTTACCGCATTAGGACTGACGGCCAGGTATAATTGTAGGACCTAATTGTCATGAGGTTTTGACAGCAGAGGTGGCGACGTCATGTACTCCTTCAATTTCTGCAGTGCTCGCTCATGATCGTCTGTCCAGTTGAAGCCATTGTTCTTTCGGAGGACATTGTAGAATAGATGGCATCTATCCGATGATCGAGAGATAAATCTGTTCAGAGCTGCCACCCGACCAGTGAGCCTTTGGACTTCTTTAAAATTCCTTGGAGATTTGATCTCAATGATGGCCTTGATCTGATCTGGATTGGCCTCGATCCCTCGTCGCGTGACCATATTGTAACACCCTAAAAATCAGGGCAAATTTAAACCTGAATTAAAAGGGTTTACATAACTAATATCCATAAATAAACATTCTTAACAAGTGAAAATAGTGACTAGAGTCAATTTACATCAAACTTGTCACCACTGTATATTCTCCACTCATCCCATTTCTTCCCTGAGCTCGTACCTGGTAAGAAAATATAGTTTGAAACGATTAGGCTAACGCCTAGTGAGAACATTCAGTTTCAAAATAATACTTTTAAAATCACTGTAAACAAGGCATAACAAACCTGGTTTACCCTCATTCTTACTATACTCGTACTCATCTCAAAATAACGGAATCATACCCAATCCCATGAGTATGACTACCATCAGAAAGTCATATCACCATATTCAATAGTCTACTACGAATCATCACGGATTCTAGTTTATCGATCAAGCCTAAAGACTTACATTCAATCGCCATACCTTCTTCTTGGAATGGAAGCAGAAATAGCACTTATATATTGCCTATTTCTAATCCGCTGAAAGCAAAGGAAAACAACACTTACACACCGTCTAATTCATGTTTCCACATCTTAAATACGAATAGCAACTATACTTTGCCTATTCTCTCATTTATACATGAATAGCAATTCTACTTTGCCTATTTAATCAATCAACATGAATAGCAATTCTATGTTGCCTATTCATTCATTTCTAGTCAACGGGAATATGAATATGACTAACACTAAGTCAGTCATGATATCCCATTCAAGAGCCCACTACGAATCTCCACGGATTCTAGATCGATGCTCATATCAAGAAATTACAATTAGTGCCATGCCTATTTCTTGAAGTGGAAGTAGGAATTACCATTCAGTGCCCGACCTATCCCTTATCTTCCATAGAAATCGGGAATTACGATTAGCGCCCCATCTATTCCACGATTTCACATCATAAAACGAAATGGAATTTACCATTAAGCGCCCGGTCTAAACCTCATTTCAACCAACGGGAATTACCATTAAGAGCCCGGTCTATTCCACGTTTATTACATCATAACACAAAATGGGAGTTACCTTTAGAGCCCGACCTATTCCACATTTACCCAAATCACGGGAATTACGATTAGCGCCACGCCTATTCCGCGTGATTACAACACACTAGTGCCTATGGATCCATTACACTTAACCGTACTCGTGCAGGTTATTACTTAATAAAGATTTCTCATATTATTCAGTATGAGCAAATCACATTTATACCACATAGATTCCTCATATCATTTAGTATGAGCAAATCACATTTATACCACATAGATTCCTCATATCATTTAGTATGAGCAAATCACATCTAATATGTTAATTTCTGATAACATAAGTAATAATAATCAATATTATCACTCACGGGTCCTTGATATAAATTTATATACACAGTTGCCCATTAAAACAAATAGTTAACACTTGTATATTCGTCCATTCAAAATTCATTCGGGAAATATCTCTTTATAAAAATATACCTTACCGTAATTTAAATACGTTATAAAAGGGTAAGGTAAGAATGAACTCACCTGACAGCAGTAGCGTCACTCTTACTTTACTTCTTAACCATTGTAAGGAATTCCGTCACCAAACTTCACAACGATCTGAAATACCCAAATACATATTGTACTGGTATCAATCTACTGTACAGGACCCTTAAAGACTAAGAATCCTAAATAATCAAAATTCCCAACACTTATCGCAATCCACTAATTGCGATAACATTTGTCGCAACCTACTACTTGCGACACAGTACTTATCGCAATCCACTGTTGCGATATCCATCTTATCGCTACTAACTATTGCGACATAATATCTTATCGCAACCTACTGTTGCGATACAACAATTTATCGCAACCAACTGTTGCGATACAACAACTTATCGCAATCAACTGTTGCGATACAACAATCTTGTCGCAAACCAAAGCTTGCGACATTCATCCTTATCTCAACTACCATCTTTATCGCAACTAACTGTTTGCGATATTCATCTTTGTCTCAACTAACTGAAAACGTATTTAAGCCAGAATCTATACTTTTAAGCCATGTATGATCCTATAAATTTCCAGATATGATTAAGACTACCAATAGAATATAATCATAAACCCATATTTCTCATAACATTCAAAAACATCATAACCCAATTTCTAAACCCATAGAAACTTTAGTTACATAAGATGAAGAATTTATGTAAGATGAATACCTTTGTTTCCTCATATTGTTCATAAATTTCCAGCTGAAATAATCTGTTTTCTTCTTCTTCTTTTCTTTCGGTTCTCTCTCTCTCTCTCTTTCTCTTTTGCCGTAAAACACACACACATACACAAACTAAAAGTGAAGAAAAATATCTTCCTTATCCACATATATGTAAATGAGGCGGTGGTGGTGATATCTTTCATCACCTTAACCAATTTAGCCCCTCAACTATCATCAAATGACAATTTATACCCTCCAACTTATAAATAAAAATTAAAGTTTACCCCTTAACTTATAACTCCAATTAAAAGCAATAACGTAACTTACTCGGGGATAAACTCTAAAACTAATCTATCAAATAATTATACTCAAATTATCAACAAAACCAAACGTAACACTTAATAAAAATCGAGATGTTACAATACTCCCCAACTTGAAAATGATTTCGTCCCCGAAATCAAAGCTAGGTAAACAAGTGAGGATATCTAATCTTCATATTCTCTTCAGTTTCTAACGTCACATTAGCACCTCATTGATATAATACCACATCCTTATGTCGTAGCTTCTTAACTGATCTTTCTATAATCACTTACGGTTCCTCCATACAGCTACTCTTCTCATCCACTCTCACTTCAGTAAGTGGAATCACATCATACCAACATGAAATATGTTGTGTGTCCCTTCACTTCAAGTCTTACATACTTAATCACAGATAAAGGTCCAGAAAGAACAAGGACTCAATTTTCCACGTTTTCTCAATCTTATAACTTTCACCATTACCCACTCCCCAACTTGAAAATCTGCAGATCTTCTTGGAGCAACTATAAAATCATCAAATCTTTATCCAACTATAACTTGATCTTATTTTAACCATTTAAGCATCTTTCAAAATAGTAACTGGTATAGCTAATTTTTAACAAAAAATTATAGTATAAAAAGACAAGCTAGCATACTATTTCATAATACACATGCATGTATATGATTAGCAAGAAATATATACCGAAAGTACACCCGACGATCCCTTAATTCCCTCCGCCATCATGTAATATACTCAGCCCGTTGGCCTTGGGATATTGGGTTTTTTCTCTTGATTTCCACTATTCTTTAGCTTTGGGCAATCTTTTCGATAATGGCCAGGCTGTTTACACTCAAAACATGTCGGTCCTTGTATGGGACAATTCCCCATGGTGTGACCATTCTTGCCACACTTGAAACATTCTAGTCAAGTCACCCTACATGGACCATAGTGTTTACTTTTACATTTTTGGCACCAATTCAGCTCCTGACGAGGCTCAAAATAAGTGTTATCAATAAAGGGCTTCGACCCATGCGAAGATTCCGATCGACCTTCCCCTTTTCTTTTCTCTCCTATGTGAGCTTTCTTAGCTTTATCTTTTGCATAAACCTCTTCCATGATCTTTGCTTCCTCAATCGTCTCTCTCAGAGTTAAGGCTTTAGCATTTCTGACTCTAGACATCATATCGGCTGGTAAGCCTTTCAGATAAGCCTTGATCTTTTCCTTTTCAGTTGGAGCCACATGCCCCACCAAGTTCAGCTTTTCCATGAATAATTCCGTGTATTTCCGAACGGACGAAGTACCCTTCTTAAGAGTCCGAAACTCTTCTTCGATTCGATCCATTTCATTTTCATTACAGTATTCTTCCATAATCTTTTTCTTAAAAGACTCCCACGTCATAGCAGCCAAAACCGGGGTTGTTACTGTCGACGTCACAATATTCCACCAAGTCAACGCGTTACCTCGTAACATTTGAGACCCAAATCTGACCTTCGACTTTTCATCACATTCACAAGCTCGGAAAGCTTGTTCCATTTCTCTGAGCCAATTCATGCATGTCACTGGATTGTCTGCTCCGGTAAACTCTGGCGGTTTACAGCTTAGAAACGTTTTATATGAGAAAACTCTTTCCACCCTCCTTTCTACCTCTATCACAGGGTTACGAATTTGATTTATTACACCAGTATCAGTCTCCGTTCGTCGTAGCTCAGAGCTTCGATCATTCAATGCTTTCATGAACATCTCCGTTTGTTGTGCCATTGCCGTAGTCATCATTCGTGTCATGTTCTCCATCATGCGAGACTCCATCGTAGACTCCATCGTCTCAGTGTTAACGGTACTGGTACTCGTTCTGTGTACCCGATTGTCCGCTCCTCCCATAGAAGGTAACCTCGGCGGACTCTCACGAGTTTCACCTAATTCAGGTCGCTTTTCCACTGACCAATCAATCATGGCCCTATCCATCGAAGAAATAGGGGACATTGGTGGCGTATTCACCATCGTTCTGACATAACACAAAGAAATAACCATAAGAAATGGTTACACATATCCAAACACACGAAACGTACTTTATCGTTCATTAGTCACTGTAACAGTTTAGAAACAAGTATGCTTGTGTAATAATATATTCATAATAACAGTAGCTAATTGAAATTGTGAACATACTATACATGAGAATCCTCGTTACCATCGTTACAGTACTAATTTCACGTATTTCCGTCGACTCTAAGACTATCCCGTCTTAGTACTTCTACCCATATCTCACAAATCGTAACTTAGTTCATCTCAGCTTAAGTCTAGGTATCTCATTATCATACCTAGTTCTCTTAAACTACAACTCTGATACCATATTGTAACACCCTAAAAATCAGGGCAAATTTAAACCTGAATTAAAAGGGTTTACATAACTAATATCCATAAATAAACATTCTTAACAAGTGAAAATAGTGACTAGAGTCAATTTACATCAAACTTGTCACCATTGTATATTCTCCACTCATCCCATTTCTTCCCTGAGCTCGTACCTGGTAAGAAAATATAGTTTGAAACGATTAGGCTAACGCCTAGTGAGAACATTCAGTTTCAAAATAATACTTTTAAAATCACTATAAACAAGGCATAACAAACCTGGTTTACCCTCATTCTTACTATACTCGTACTCATCTCAAAATAACGGAATCATACCCAATCCCATGAGTATGACTACCATCAGAAAGTCATATCACCATATTCAATAGTCTACTACGAATCATCACGGATTCTAGTTTATCGATCAAGCCTAAAGACTTACATTCAATCGCCATACCTTCTTCTTGGAATGGAAGCAAAAATAGCACTTATATATTGCCTATTTCTAATCCGCCGAAAGCAAAGGAAAACAACACTTACACATCGTCTAATTCATGTTTCCACATCTCAAATACGAATAGCAACTATACTTTGCCTATTCTCTCATTTATACATGAATAGCAATTCTACTTTGCGTATTTAATCAATCAACATGAATAGCAATTCTATGTTGCCTATTCATTCATTTCTAGTCAACGGGAATATGAATATGACTAACACTAAGTCAGTCATGATATCCCATTCAAGATCCCACTACGAATCTCCACGGATTCTAGATCAATGCTCATATCAAGAAATTACGATTAGTGTCATGTCTATTTCTTAAAGTGGAAGTAGGAATTACCATTCAATGCCCGGCCTATCCCTTATCTTCCATAGAAATCGGGAATTACGATTAGCGCCCCGTCTATTCCACGATTTCACATCATAAAACGAAATGGGATTTACCATTAAGCGCCCGATCTAATCCTCATTTCAACCAACGAGAATTACCATTAAGAGCCCGGTCTATTCCACGTTTATTACATCATAACACAAAATGGGAATTACCTTTAGAGCCCGACCTATTCCACATTTACCCAAATCACGGGAATTACGATTAGCGCCACGCCTATTCCACGTGATTACAACACACTAGTGCCTATGGATCCATTACACTTAACCGTACTCGTGCAGGTTATTACATAATAAAGATTTCTCATATTATTCAGTATGAGCAAATCACATTTATACCACATAGATTCCTCATATCATTCAGTATGAGCAAATCACATTTATACCACATAGATTCCTCATATCATTCAATATGAGCAAATCACATCTAATATGTTAATATCTCATAACATAAGTAATAATAATCAATATTATCACTCACGGGTCCTTGATATAAGTTTATATACACAGTTGCCCATTAAAACAAATAGTTAACACTTGTATATTCGTCCATTCAAAATTCATTCATGAAATATCTCTTTATAAAAATATACCTTACCGTAATTTAAATACGTTATAAAAGGGTAAGGTAAGAATGAACTCACCTGACAGCAGTAGCGTCACTCTTACTTTACTTCTTAACCGTTGTAAGGAATTCCGTCACCAAACTTCACAACGATCTGAAATACCCAAATACATATTGTACTGGTATCAATCTACTGTACAGGACCCTTAAAGACTAAGAATCCTAAATAATCAAAATTCCCAGCACTTATCGCAATCCACTAATTGCGATAACATTTGTCGCAACCTACAACTTGCGACACAGTACTTATCGCAATCCACTGTTGTGATATCCCTCTTATCGCAACTAACTATTGCGACATAATATCTTATCGCAACCTACTGTTGCGATACAACAATTTATCGCAACCAACTGTTGCGATACAACAACTTATCGCAATCAACTGTTGCGATACAACAATCTTGTCGCAACCCAAAGCTTGCGACATTCATCCTTATCGCAACTACCATCTTTATCGCAACTAACTGTTTGCGATATTCATCTTTGTCTCAACTAACTAAAAACGTATTTAAGCCAGAATCTATACTTTTAAGCCATGTATGATCCTATAAATTTCCAGATATGATTAAGACTACCAATAGAACATAATCATAAACCCAGATTTCTCATAACATTCAAAAACATCATAACCCAATTTCTAAACCCATAGAAACTTTAGCTACATAAGATGAAGAATTTATGTAAGATGAATACATTTGTTTCCTCAGATTGTTCTTAAATTTCCAGCTGAAATAATCTGTTTTCTTCTTCTTTTCTTTCTTTCGGTTCTCTCTCTCTCTCTTTCTCTTTTGCCGTAAAACACACACACATACACAAACTAAAAGTGAAGAAAAATATCTTCCTTATCCACATATATGTATATGAGGTGGTGGTGGTGATATCTTTCATCACCTTAACCAATTTAGCCCCTCAACTATCATCAAATGACAATTTATACCCTCCAACTTATAAATAAAAATTAAAGTTTACCCCTTAACTTATAACTCCAATTAAAACCAATAACGTAACTTACTCGGGGATAAACTCTAAAATTAATCTATCAAATAATTATACTCAAATTATCAACAAAACCAAACGTAACACTTAATAAAAATTGAGATGTTACACATATAGCCCAAGAACTTCCCGGCGCTGACGCCAAAAGAGCACTTCGTCGGATTTAGCTTCATGTTGTACTTCTGGAGGATGTCGAACGACTATCTTAAATATTCGACGTGGTCGACCGCCTGTTTTGACTTGACGAGCATGTCGTCAATATACACTTCCATCGTGTCGCCGAGGTGATCTTTGAACATCTTGTTCACTAGTCGTTGGTATGTAGAACCTGCATTTTTTAAACCAAAAGGCATAACTTTATAGCAATAAATACCTCGATCTGTCATGAAGGCAGTTTTTTCTTAGTCCTCGACATGCATTAGGATCTGGTTGTATCCGAAATAAGCATCCATGAACGTCAGTAGTTCATGTCCTGCTATTGCGTCGACCATGGCGTCGATATGTGGCAGTGGGAAGGGGTCCTTTGGACAGGCTTTGTTGAGATCCGTGAAGTCGATACAAACTCTCCACTTTCCATTCTTCTTTTGCACGACCACGACGTTTGCAAGCCAGTCGGGATACTTCACTTCTCGTATCTTTCCCGTCTTGAGGAGGTTGTCGACCTCGTCATTGATCACCTTATTCCGTTCAGGAGCAAATTTTCGTCGTTTCTGCTTGATAGGTTTGAAAGACGGGTCGACGTTGAGCTTATGAGAAATAACGCCGGGGTCTATGCCAACCATGTCTTCGTGCGACCAGGCAAAGCAGTCAGCATGTTCCTGCAAAAAAAAATTGTTTTTCCTTAAGGCAAGGGTCGAGAGACGAACCTATAAAGACGGTTCGGTCAGGCTTGCTCTGGTCCAGGACGACTTCCTCTAGGCGATAGTCATCGGCTGTCCCAGGAGCTTCCTGGTCCTGCAATTGCTAGATGGCCTGCTTTTGCGGTTTCATGGTCGTCTTGTAGCAGTCGCGAGCGACTTTCGGCTCGCTTTTGATCTCCTGGACTCCCCATGGCGTAGGGAACTTCATGGTCTGATGATATGTTGAGGGGACGACTTTCATGTCATGGATCCATGGTCGACCTAGGATGACGTTATAGGCCGACGAGCAATCGATGACATTGAACTTTGTCTGCTTGTTGATCCCTCGGGCGTAGACAGGCAGAGTAATTTCTCCATAGGTACTCGTCGCGTCTCCGTTAAAACCTACCAAGGTTGTCGAGCGTCGGGTAATTTCCGATCGATCGATTCCCATGGCTTTGATGGTATCAAGGAAGATGACGTTTGCTGAACTGCCCCCGCCGACCAAGATTCGTCGGGTCAGACAGTTACCAATCGTGAGTTGAATGATCAACCCGTCATGATGTTTTTGATGCGAGTCGCTGAGGTCGTCCTGGTCAAACGTAATCTTCATGGCTTCTAGCTCCAGATCTCCTTTGGGTCTTGATGAGCGAGGGGTAGGTCGATCGTCTGGTCCTCGGATGGCATGTCGTTTGGCTGCGGAATACGTCAGACCGCAAACATCAGACCCACCAGTTATGCAGTTTACGACCTTTGCATGATCTGGGGATGGCGGTTGAACGTCGTTAACTGGAGTAGCGTCGCTGTCGATGATACTCTTGAGGTGGCCCTTCGGGACGTGATATGCTAACTCCTTTTTAAGGGCTATGCAATCGTCCGTCGTATGACAATGATCATTGTGAAAATCACACCACTTCGATTTGTCTTTCTTGTCGTCATCTCTGTTGGTCTTCTTCGGTCATCGGATGGTCGTCTGAACAGTCTTCAATGCCTCGACCAAATCCTTAGAAGTACCTTTGAATCCGTAGGAGGATATATTAGGATATTGAGGAAATTTGGTTGGGGTCGTGGTCTTCTTTTTCTCGAATCGGACATTCAAAATTTGCCGTGCGGGCTCCGATTTAGATACCGCCTTCGTCTTGAATTCTGACTTCTTTACACTCAGTGGTCTCTTGTCGTCAGAATGCTTCCGACGGAAGACAGCGTCGTCTTCTACCGTCATGTAAGCTAGGGTTCTTGCTCGGACGTCTTCGAAATTCTCTGGAAGATACTTTGTTAAATCAGTGTAAAGACCCGAACTCTCGTCTAGACCACGTTTGTAGGCTTCGATCGCGGTCTTGACATCGTAGTTACGGACACTGATCATTTCCGCATTGAATCTGTTGAAGTAACTCCGGATAGATTCACCGGTATTCTGCACGACATAGTACAGGTCACTGGTTTGTTTTTCCATTTTGCGACTGCTAGCAAATTGCTGGGAAAATTGATTGACTAACTCAGCGAAGGACCCGATGGATTTAGGCTTGAGATTAATCAACCATTGGAGGGCGACACCCGTGAGGTTCGCCCCAAAACGTTTGCACATACAAACTTCCTGGTATTGATAGGGAATCGACACAGTCCACATCAGTTGTTTATACTGAGCGACATGTTCTGTGGGATCCGAAATACCATAATATTTGGGTGTGAAGGTTGGGATACTGTATTTCTTAGGGACGTCGACTAGAGCAATCTCATCGACGAAAGGGGATGCCTGAAACCCCGTGCGAGGTTCGACGTCGACGAGCACGGCTGCCCCCGGTAATTTAGCGAGTAAAGACAGGACACGTTTGTTCTGGGCTTGCAACATCTTCGGTCGCTGAGCGACTGAATCATATGAATTGACACCGTTGGTCGTGGCTGGGATGAATCCAGAATTCGGAAATCCATTTTGCTGAGACGAACCGGCGGCTTCCCCGTTGAAGGGGAACATTTGCGGCGGGATCGTTGGGATCGGGAACTGTGCCGGTTGACTTTGAGGAATTGGGACGAGAGTGAACGCTGGAGGTCTTGGTGGTGGCGGAGGCAGAGGTCCTGCCCAAGGTTCACCAAACAGTGGTCCTGGACCGTTCTGTTGTCCGAATGATCCATTCGGGTTCTGATTCCTCAATCACGCGATTTCTTCGGCTGCCCTTCGACTTTGATCAGCAAGGGCATCGATGTGATTGCGCGCGGCTTCCAGCTCCCAATGCATCTGGGCGATGATCTGCTCTTGATTTCCCTGTCCTGCCATTTTCCTGAAAGAGAAAAAATAGAAAACTCTAAGAAACTGTTAGTCAGACGCACATTTGTCGAAGACTTTCTCTAGATGGGGCCCCACGGTGGGCGCCAAACTGTTAATGCCGAAAATCGTCCAAAAATACAATTTAAGGTTGATGTGGAGCTTAACAACTAAAGAAAAGAAATATTTCGACAAACTATGCTACAAAGACAAAAATAAAGAAGACGAGAGGAATTTGGTGAAGAGGAAAAAACCTCAACGAGGAAAAAACCCGCGGACGACAGTGGGTGTCGTCGATGTACTATGGTCGCCAATCAGGGGCGATGTCCGTGTGTTTCAAGTGTCGAGAGTACAAGCGATTACAGTACAAATATCAGCAATAGCTTAACGATAAAGTAAATAGTGCGTCGTGTGAAAAAAACAGTGTGTCGTGTATATGCATCGTGAGTTGTCTTTCGAGAGAGAGTTCCTTTGCTTGAATGCTTTCGCTATGCAGTGGGTGTTCTTGAATTCAGATGATCCGCACTGGAGCTGATGTCTTTGTTTATATAGCGTTTGTAGCCTTAAATGATCCTCATAAAAGCTGGATAACGGTCGTAACGGTTTTTTGGAAATCAATGCTCTTGATGATCTTCGCCGGTTATAGCCGTTTGGTCATTAATGGCGTCGATCCTGTATTAAATAAACAAAAGATAACAGCCATGTCGTGCGTTAGATAATCGTGGTCTTATAGTATCTTACGACGGTCGTGGGAGTTTGGCAAAGTTATGGTCGAGTGTCGTGAACAACTCTCGACCTAAACTTATATATGACGACAAAGGTATAGAGTGCGCATAATCGTTAGAACCTTATCTTAATCCAAGATGTATCGTGTGATATGTGTCTTATCTTTTCCTGTCGTGGTCGTGACTTGTAAATTTTTACCCAAACATTAACTAATATTAAAAAATGAAAAATATAATTTATATTAAAATACTATAAAATAAATTACATAATAAAAAATATAAACTTAACATGATCATCGATGATGAACGTCATATTTATATTCGTCAATTTGATGATATAAATAATGATGTTAATTTTATTATAACTACGCCTCAAATCTCATAGCATACTTTCTGAGTACGGAAACTATCTCCAAAATCACATACAAATACGGAACCGGCCAACGAATCATTGTTTACAATTAGATTTGGTTAAAGAGATTTGCCAAAAATTTAAAGAAGAAAAAAATGATGATTAATGTAATATTTTTATTTTGTATTTTAATTTAATTTTTTATAAACTAAATATTTTATTTATTTAATTAATTTTATTTTATTATTAATATTAATTAATAAAATATTTCGTTATAAATTATAGTAAATAATATTTAATTGTAGTTTTGTTGTTATTTGATTAAAATATAGTTTTTTATGATGATGTGTCACTTTAGAAAGTAGTTGAATATCATTGTTGTAGAGGATAATTTCAAGATAATTAGGCCATGAGTACCGCAAGCCCTCAAGCCCTCAATGCCACATCAGCGCCACATCAGCTTTTCTCCTAACCCTCTCCTCAAGCCCTCAAGCCCTAAAGACCCGTAGCGCTACCCTCAAGCCCTCTTGCCACCTCATTTTTTTTAATTCTTTTATTTATACATTTAATTATTTAACAACATAAAAATATTTATATATTTTTTAATAAATAAAAATAAGATAAATAATAAAAATAAAAATTCATATCATTCATTAAAAATAAAAATTACAAATAAATTTAAAAATTACAAAATAAATTTAAAAATCTACTCGTCGTCATTGTTGGGAACTTGGATACGCCAAATATGTTCGACCAAATCCGACCGAAGGTTATTATGAGTGCCCCGGTTTTTGACTTCTCGAACATTTGCCGCGCGTTGTTCCTCACTGATTTGGGTTTCGATATCATCCGTGAAAAGGTCGTTTTCATCGCCACCACAAATAGCATGGTATTCGTCTTCGAGTATCATATTGTGTAATATGACACAAGCGTACATAATGTTTGCCAATCTTGTCGGTTCCCATCCGCGTGCCGGGTTATGAAGTATATGCCAACGTTGTTTAAGCACGCCAAAAGCTCATTCAACATCTTTACGTGCCGATTCTTGCGCGGACTTGAACTTTTGTCGTTTAGGGTCATGTGGGCACGTAAATGATTTTACGAAAGTAGCCCATTCCGGATATATCCCATCCGCTAGATAATATCCGTGCTCGTAGGTGGCTCCATTCACCTCAAAAGGGCAGTCGGGTGCTTTTCCATCATATACATCGTTCAAGATGGGCGACTGATTGAGAACATTGATGTCGTTGTTTTAACCGGCAACACCAAAGTATGCGTGCCAGATCCATAGATCTTGAGAGGCCACTGCTTCTAGCATTATTGTCGGGTGCTCATGATCACCTCTCATGAATTGACCTCGCCATGCTACCGGACAATTTGCCCACGCCCAGTGAGTACAGTCTATGCTTCCGAGCATGCCGGGAAATCCGTGTTTAGCTTCATGAGCGGCGTACAACTTCTGAATATCAATAAAAGTTGGCTTGCGTAAATATTTTTGACCATACAGTTCAATAATACCTGTGCAGAATGCGTGCAGACAATCTCGTGACGTTTTGTCTCCCATCCTCAAGTACTCGTCAAGTGCGTCAGCAGCTACTCCATACGCCAATTGCCGAATAGCGGAAAATACACTTTTGTATCGGAGAAAAACCTTGTTTGCGTCTGCCGTCCAACCGAAGTGTAAAATACGGATACTCTCCTTCTAAATCTTCAACTATTCGTTCGAATAGTTGCCTGCTCATCCTGAACCGCCGCCTAAACATATCCGGTGTATAAACCGGGTTGTTGCCAAAGTAGTCCCGCATAAGCCGCTCGTTTGCAGCTACTCGACCTCTTTCTATGTTCGCGACCCTCTCTCTTGTTGACGATGAGGCGGTGCTACCATAAATCCATTGTGCAGCCTGTCGAAAAACTTCCCTTTGTAGATTCAACAACTCGTCGGTGTCTACGAATGATGATGATGCGGTCGGTGAATCGGGTTGTGGCGAATCCATATTGTTTAAAATATAGAGAATGGAAGAGAATGAGAGAATGAGAGAGTTGTTTTGTGTGAAAAATAAAATGGGTTTTAGGATTATATATATAGTGTGATTAAATTGGATTTTTTTTTAAAATAGCCGTTGTCAACGGCTCCTTTCAAATTATTTAACAAAAAATAAAAAAAAAGGAAAAACCATCGGATTTCTCGGGTTTTCAAACCCGCAGCCCGAGCCCGAGCCCCAAGCCCGCATGTGGCGTACCACAGCCCGCTGGAACCCGGGGGAGCCCGAGCCCGAGTCGGTACCCGCAGCGGTACTGATGGCCTTATAAAACTGATGTGACGCTGATATGACACTTTAAAAATTGTGTTGAAATTTCATTGTTATGGATACTCTAATAATAAAAGGAAAAAAAATTCAAAGATCAAGGACGAAAACAAACAACAAACAACGGCAACAAAAATTATAACTCTTTTGAATATGACAAATATGAATGGTAACCATGAACCTTTTGATTAGGAAACGAATGTAGCGATCATTTTTGTAGCAATAATCCCTTTAGTATAATAACTTTTTTAATAAGTTTAAAACCTAATTATTTTGTGTGATGACAAATTTGAAATCAATTTTATCTTTTTAACGAGCGTATATACTTTAACATGCAAATAAAAATCCAATTACTTGTTGAATTTTAGTCATTTGCCTATCACGACTTTTGGTTTGGTTTGAATGGTTCAAGGTCTTCTGAATAATTAATTTAACTTTTAAATCGACTGTCGGGTCCAAGCCCTCCACTTATCTATATATATAATAAATAAGTAACTAGCATGCCACGTGTCGTCTTCTGGTGAGCCGACTTCAGTATTTTCCCGCTTAAACATGTATCTGAACGCAGTTTACATTATAAGTTCAATTAGCACACCCACATTCACTCCTCCTTAAATCTCTCCGTAATTCAATTTTTTTAATTTATACGTTACATTTGCTACCCTTATAATTAGATATGTAGTTTACTTTTAATCTCTTACTTTTTTATTTTTCATTTTAGACTCTTATCATATAAACATAAATAATGTATATGAACTAAAATGCATTAAAAACATTTCTACTTTTTACAAATTATACCATTGTAATCGCTTCGTCAATACATTCGAAATGAGCCAAATATTGAATATTTTTGGATTTAATTAAATTATTAAATATCATAAATATATACAAATTAATGTGTCGTGATTAGTATGAGATTTGTTGAAATTAGTATGGGATTTGAAACAAATAATCACTAAATTGTCGTGATTTTCTTTTTGCAATTTCATATCAATTTTTACTTCAAAGTCGAATTCCTTCGACGAATTACAATTCTATCAAATTCCATTCTGTCAACGAAACACCCTTAGAATTATCATAAGAGATTTAATTACTTGAAAAAAAAGATACCACTTATCAACTGACTTTTGGATTATGAGTTCAAACCTTTTTAAAAAATATGAGTTCCAATTGCTGTATGTTTTGTCATGACCATAAATAAAAACCAGGGACAGTCATTATGGAATGTTGGTTTGTATATGAGACAACCAGTCTTCACTCATGGTCAGTTGTATGTTGCTTTATCTAGAGTAAAAAGTAGGCAAGGTTTAAAAATATTAATTATAGATAATGAAGGTATAATTAGCAATAGAACAAAAAATGTTGTATATAAAGAAGTATTTGGTAATTTATGATACGTGGTTCTTATTTTATTAATATTTTAACTATGTACTTTTCTTTTATTTCATTTACGTTCTATAATAAATTTTGTTTTATAAATTCTTAATATTTATTCATATTTTTTATTAATTTTTTGCAAAACATCATTTGTGAAAACTGCCTAAAACAAGAACATTTTGTAACCAGCTGCAAAAAAAAAACAACTCTGAAAGGAAAAAAGCTTGGAAAAGTAGCATCGTTCTTTCGATGATCATTCATATCTGTAAGATAAGTTTTCTGACATGATTTAATTTTTTTAAATTACCCCGTGTAATACACGGTTCGAACCTAGTTCGATACTATATATGCGTTGTCCATGCCATATCTATCATAACAGATAGAGTAAACTACAACTTTGATCCATGTGGTATGCAAGAATGACCGGATTTGGTCCCTGCCATTTCATCACCACACATTAGCACCACCATCACCGCACCACTACATCACCACCCACCTGCACCACCACCACCACAACACCACACACACACACACACACACACACATATATATATATATATATATATATATATAGACTCCGTAAAATGTAAAGCTTGCATAACATACATTCATATCGATAATGCATATGTGCACATTGGTTTGTAATAGGTGCAACAAATACATGATTTGTATTTGATTTGTATCCTATATATATACTGTATGTTTTTAATCCCTCTTGATTATTGAGGGTTTGGTAACATAGTATTTATAATCAAGATTTACAATTAAGATAAGCACTAACCTAGTTAGAGTCCTATAACAACTTTAACTACTTAAAGATTTGGCTAAACATAAAGACTCCTAACTCTATTGCTATTACCCCCCTTCAAGCGTGACGTGGGTTCTTGGAACTACGCAAAGCTTGGATCTGAAAAGCAAAAGTAGCGGATTTGGTAGGCTTTTGGTGAAGAGGTCGGCAACATTGAGCTTGCTTGGTACGAACTTTGTAGATAGGTGACCGTGTTGAACCAATTCTCGAATGAAATGATCGTCAAGGGCAATGTGACGAGCTCTTTTGTGCGCGATGGGATTTTGAGTAATGAATAAGGCACTTTTATTGTCGCAAAATAGAGTTGGAGGTTTCGTGAATGGTATGCGAAGTTCGGTAAGTAGATGTGTGAGCCTTACGGTGTCGGCAACGGTGTTGGCTAGGACACGGTATTCTGATTCGCAACTTGACCGAGCAATCGTGCGTTGTTTCTTCGAGCTCCATGTGACAGAGATTCGGTCCAAGGATATTAGCATAGCTGGATGTTGATCGCCAAGTGTCCATATTTATTCTTAATTCAAAGTGCACAAATATATATTTAATCTTGTTCATGCTCAATAGTTCTTGAAATTCATGCTGAATGTCACCCTTTATTCATTCTGAATAATATCTAAAATTCATGATGAATGTTATATCATCTTGTTGGGTCACCGATAATTTTAAATATTACCCCCCATCGAAGACTAGCCGATCCATAAGAATTAAAATTAAGTAAAATTTGTGTGTATTTTAATCACCCCCCCCCAAAATAAAAAAAATAAAAAAATACTACAATACTTGTGAGTTTGTCATTTCCATTGCACGACTAACACATTTATGAAACATATTTATTTTCAATCACAAGGGTTGTGGCGTAGTGGTTAAGGCCTTGGGGGATGTGGTAGAATATCCCATCTGCCCAGGGTACGAATCCAGGCGTACACAACAATTGTGCCTACTGAGGTTTAATCAGTGCTGATATCTTACAATCATAATTTACCAATGGATTAGTCTAGGCATAACCTACGACACCCTTGCAAAAAAAATCATATTTATTTTCTATATATTCCAAAATGATGATGACTTTCCTGTCCAACATGAATATCACTATTTATTCATTTTGAATATTATATATCTTAAAATAATGTTGGATGTTAATATTCAATTTGTATTAAAAGTTTTTAGTCATGATTGAATTGATGTTCATGCTCAATATGTGTAATATTCATATATATGACCCTTTATTCGTCCTACATAACATCTGAAATTGATGATTGATGGTATTCCAAAATGATCATCACTTTCATTTTTATGCCTTAATAGGGGGTGATATTTGTACCTTTTGATTGATCATTCTGTTACTTTAGTTTTTTCTATGTTTTACATTCGAAGACAAATTGAAATATTCCAAAATTATTTAGTTTCATTTCTCTAAACTGATACTATTAGAGAAATGAAACTAAATAATTTATTATTCATTATCAATAATCAAGTTAGGCATGCATTTTCAACATGAACATCACTTTCTTGTTCAGACAAAATAGCAAGACATATTAATAAACAACATTTTTTTTGTTAAGGCTAAATGAAAAGAGATATTAATGCTAAATGTCACCATTTATTCACACCACATACAACTAGATAAATAATATAGTTTATAATAAGTACAAGTATACCACTAGATTCTTCTGTTATCTTCATTTCATTTGATTTAGACTTGTTAGTATCTGATTTTGTTGTTTCTTCATTCTCAATATTAACAGGATTTTCTTTAGTGTTTTTAAAATTACCGAACTAAGATCTTTTTGCTATTCATTCACTTCTTCCTTTCCCTATCAATCATTGATCGTCCACTTTACTCATTATAAATGGACTAAAATCCCTAATTATTCATAATTAACATATTATAATGAACTAAACCTTACCTCTCTGAATAATTTGTGTGATAGCTACATGATCGTTCATCTCGTTCAATTTTTCTAACTATAAATTCAATGGAAGTTATCGGGAACGAAGGTTTTTACCTGTGAACATGGTAATGTACCATATTTGTTTTCTCAATACCGCGTACCAACAAATTGTAATTGGTACGCAAATATTTATACCATGTACCAACCAACTCTACTTGGTACCAAAATATTCTTGGTTGATACATGTCAGTACGGTTTTATACCAGCATCTCAAATGCTGAAGTTATAACAATCTCCAATAGGTTAAAGAATAGATATATAAAATGCATTAGAGCCTCTCTGAGGATCGATTGCAAATTCGCGTGGTCGTATTATCGTATACTCGTGTAAAGGTTTGGTCGTGTGGTCAGCGAATGGTGGAAGTGCGGATTGTGGAGGCTGGAGGCATGCATTGCGGAGAAGGGGAGTCGAGGAGTTAATGAGTAATGCGTTATGATTGCTATGAGGAGGCATGGAGTAGTTAAGGTACTATACAATAAACAATAAATTGGTAAATTACTCCAAAAGAAAAAGAATTAGATGCACTAATAAGTAACTATAATTCACTTAATTGATTTTTTATTTAATAATAATTATATATATAGTCCCTTTATTATGAAACCGTCTAAAACAATGAAACTCGTGAAACCCAATCTGGACCGTTGATGATTTAGATCAAAGGTTAATATACACGCGGTGACATAAATGGTAATTAACTATGAAAGTGATGGCACGATCGTCCGACTAAGAAGTATGAAAGGGTAGAAGAGTCAATTAACAAATGGAATCAGTTTGGGAAAGATTCGCCATCGCGCTAAATTAGGGCTGGATTGTTTTCCGGTGAAATCAACACCGATATCGACGGGATACATTCTACGAAATAAACTGATTTCATCGTCGGATTGGTGAAATTACATTTGGATACGAACAACACTGAGTCGAAACATAACAAGTTGGAAAAAAGTACGAAACAAATATGGCGGACAACCAAGATCCACCAAGAAGTGGTAATGTTTTGAAATATTTTTCCACAATATATACAGCCATAACAAAACGATGAAATGTAGCACCATTGATTTTGTGAAACACAACCAGTTCGCAGGCCAGTGAAAGAATACGACTGAAGACATCGTTTTCAAACTTTACGAACACAGCAGACAATCCGGTTTGCCTTGACGGAACAGGGGCAGATACGAAAGAAGGTAATTGTAATGCTTATAGTTGTTTAAAGATTAATGTTTTGTTAGAAACTTCACAATGTTGATTTTTAATTTTTTTTCCATCTTTTTGAAGTGGGGGAAAGTGTGAACACTATAATGGAGACAATTAATGGAGTTGTTTACTACGGGGATGCAGAAACTCCAATGGAAGTGGTTAACGACATGCATGAGGGTTCGATTATTGAAGGTATGAAATCATTTGTTTTATGTTTATATTTAAATAGTTTCATATAGCATGGAAAATTTAGTATTTTGTCTGCGAAAATTGAAACAAAGCATACTTTATGTAAAGTTTCGTATGCTTTATTTGGTGAAAAGCGTATATGAAACAAAGTCAGTTACAAATGGTACATATGTAGTATGGAATAATTGTATATGAAATAAAACAATATGTGTATGAAATCGGTGATTGGATACAGAGTTTCATATATCATGTAAAGTTTATAATTTTGACTGCAAAAAAACAAACCAAACCATTATTTATGTAAAGTTTCATATGCTTTATTTTGTGACATACGTTTGTGAAACACAACAAGTTACAAATGGAACAATTTGTGTATGAAATCAGCGATTGGTTGAATGAACTTATACTTTTGTTAATTTCACATATGAAACAACCTACAGTGGGAAGCAGTACCGGACAAGCAACCAAGGTTTCACCACATTTGAAACAAGCAGATAAAGGTAAGACGTGCTTACTATTAATTAAAAGTGTATGAAACCTTAGTTGCATTGAACTATTGATTTAATAATAATTCTAGATTTGACAAGCATATTGCAAAAACTAGATAGGGGATTTAGTACAATGGCCTTAGCAGATGTAGGGCAAGTCAACGATATGCAAGGTACGCGACTTCCACTTCAATTAATGATAAACCATGAACGTGACGTTGCATTTAATACATTATGGCATAATAATTGTGTTTCACAGTTGATAAAGTGACAGAGAAGAGGCAAACGAGGAGCGCATCCAAAAAAAAGCAAGCTGAAAGGAAAAGGCCACGGCCGAAGAATTTACAGATAATTTGTTACAATGAAGGTGTAACTATTAGTTACTGTTTTTTTAATAGTCGTATAAGACGTCACTAAAAAATTTGTTTTTAACGTACAATACTGAAATAAGGATTTGAGGATGACGACGATTTCACGAAGAAACCATCCGACATGGTGCATGAAACAAAAGAACACCCAAGACCTTCGAAAAAGTTTAAAAGGAATAAGGAAAAAAGGGAAATAAACGAGAAAATGTAGGGGGGGATAAGAACACGAACATCTCCAATGATTCTGCAGGCTACACTTTCAGAGCTTAATGATGATCAAAAGGTATCATTATGTGATATGGGTTTCAAGTCGATGCTAGGGATAACAGTTGATGGTATACCATCAAAACTAGGATATTTTGTGGTGGACAACCTGGACACTGTGAGGATGGTGATAAAGGTTGGTAACGGAGAAATACCGATCACAGAAGACGCGGTTCATAGCGTGCTCGGACTTCCAAAAGGTGGCATAGACCTTGATACTGTTGGCATAACAACCAGAGGACTGCGCTCTTTTGATATGTGGAAGAAGAATTATAGTAAAGACAAGATGAGGCCAACGGATGTAAGTAATGCAATAATCGAAAGTCAAAGCGGAGGTGATGCTTTCAAATGGAATTTCATAGTTTTGTTCATCAACTCAATGGGTGAGTGTAGCCCAACTGGCGGCTGCAACGCAAATTTTTTGTCAAAGGTGTCAAACGTGGAGATGATTAGACAAATCAATTGGTGCAAGTACATTTGCAGTTGTGTGGAAGCAACAAGCGGAAATGAAAACGGGACACATACGACAGTTTTTTCTGTGGGCCGCTTACATTTCTTACGGTACGTGAAAAAATATTCATATAAAAAAAATTGATGATTTAACTAATAATTTAACACTTGCTTTCGCAGTTATTGTACGTGCATCGTACAATATTCCATATGGCTGATGTGAATCCAGTTTCGTTACCAATCTCGGAATGGACGATGGAAAAGTTACGAACAAGGCAAAACGATGGAATCCGGTCGGGGGGGCTGCATAATGCAGTATTAGCAATGAATAATGAAGTATCTGAGGTTCCAACCGTACAGGCGACAAATGTTGAGGATAAAGAACATCTACATTTGAAAGTTGCGCAAGAAGTGGATGTCACAGTTGATAAAGGGTTCAATAACAATGCCGAAATCACAACACCAGCAGTTGATATGCCTAATGTTGTACCAAACCAACTTGGTGGGTTACAAGAAATCGAACCAATTGGAGTAAACGCAGACGCGGAGGAAGATGGTTTGCTGTATGATGAAGAGGAACTAAGCCGGGTAATCTGGATATGTTTCGTAGTTTTCATGTATAACAAACAATATTTTTGTATTGAATTTAAAAAATGGTTCACTACTGACCTAACAAACAAATATGCAGGACTACATGGAGAGGATTGACACGAAATTCTTGGAGTTATACGCAACGAAGTGGGACCTAGAGCAACTAATAGACGAAACAAGCGGTTTATTCCCGTATGAGGAACAGTTCATCTACTATAAAGACAGCTTGGGTTCAATATTTAAAGACGAAGATCCAGTGCCCGAATCGAAAGAGAATCAACCTAAAGATAGCGATGAAAGAAACGAGGTTGTGGACGACATCGGAGTGACGGAGAATGCAGGGACAGTGACGCCGATGAAACTGGTTTTCGGGGAGGACGACTCTCTAGAAAAACAAAGCCCATTGTCACAGATATGGTACAGCCAGACGACGTACGGAATAATTGACGAGACAGTTAGGCTGAACTCGGGAGAGAAGGACGGTGGAAACAAAAGAAAGGGCGGTGGATAAATATGTGGCAAACACTAACGACAAATCAGCACCGAGTTTCGATGTGGGTTTCAGCCAATTTACACCTTTAGCAAACGATGGATTTCATGACAAGGGGAAAGCAGTTTATGATCCATCAGACATAGCCCCGAGGATAAGGAAACGAGAGCTAAAGGTTGGAGAGCAACTGAAGTCCCCGTACGTGAAAAGACAGGTGCTTTTAGGGAAAGGTATATCAAGTGAGGGAAAAAAGGTTCAGGAGTGGGCGATGTCGGCTAATGGACTGCCAAGGTAAAAAAAAACTTAACACGAACGACAAATTGAAAATTTCGATTACTTCGCTTTATGCACTTAAATGGCTGACACTTTGTTTTCGGTACTGTAGTGAACTGTTGTTCTCGACAGACTCAGGTCAAACGATAACTAGAATAGCTATCGAAACACTTGCATCAACGGAGAATGTGTTCAACAGCGTCATGGACGGATGGGTTACGGTGTTAAATAGTGAGGAACGTTTACGAAGCCGCGAATCAAGAAAGCGGTTATTTCTGAAGACAGGAACAACGGTAATTTCATAACTAAATTTTCTTTCACGGTACAAAAAATAGAACTTATAAACACTTCATTAATGACAGGACGGAGGAGTGTTGTTGTACGATATGCACGACTTCAACTCAAGATTCAAATGGTTTTCAAGGAACTTTGCAAAGGCATGCGAATTCAACACGACCAATATTAACCTGCAAAACATAGATATGGTAATTTTTATTTAATGGACAGAAATATAATCAAGAAATATTCACATGCAATCTAATGTTAGGTGTTTTATTAAATTTTTCACATAATTTTTTTTGGTTTAATTTGTGTAACGTCCCAAAAATTACAATAAATTTTAACTTTAAAAATAGGCATTTTAATAAATAAAACCTTATTAAATACCCAACACCGTTTCGTTTGCAAATTCAATAATAAATATTCTCAGTAATAATAAACAGCGGAAATTAAATCGTTTAATAATAACTCTAATCTCATGATTATAAAAACTCTTCACGCGCGCCAGTGTGTACCCGTCACGCCTTGGAGCCACAAGCACCTGAAACCACATTAAAATAGGAAAGGGTAAGCACAAGGCTTAGTGAATTCCATCACATGCGCAGGTAGAAATTATATACACATCACTCCTAATCGCACATGAGCAACAACACCACAGTTACATAATGTAAGTAAACACATACAAGTAATTATGTACCCAACTCCTCGGTCCCACCGAGTTCCCGGTCCCACCGAGTTCCCGGTCCCACCGAGTTCACACAACGTTTCCATCCACTTCCTCGGTCCCACCGGGTTGTATTGTAACACACTCGTCCCACCGAGTTCCCACAACATTTCTATCCACTTCCTGGGTCCCACCGAGTCCTCGGTCCCACCGAGTTGTATTGTAACACACTCGTCCCACCGAGTTTCCACAACATTTCTATCCACTTCCTCGGTCCCACCGAGTCCTCGGTCCCACCGAGTTGTATTGTAACACACTCGTCCCACCGAGTTCCCACAACATTTCTATCCACTTCCTCGGTCCCACCGAGTCCTCGGTCTCACCGAGATGTAATGTAACACACATTTATACTAAGCATTTAACCTAAGCAAATATTACACACCACAAACAACTAGTTCACACCACAAGTACAGTAGTACATACAAACTACTATAACATGCATACAATTCCTATCTACACAGTGAGAGAACTCACCACAACACAAAGTAAATGTCCTCAACAGCAAAACGAGCCGGCCAACACCAACTCACCTTTTTCCACCTAAATAAGTGATATCAAACGTCACAACGAAGTCCTAGTCCAAAGTCACAACTATAAGCTTACACACGAAAAATCCAGCTTTCACTCTAAGATTTACGGGTCTGTTCGGGACCTGTTTAGCCCCTCTTAAACTCATCAACTCAGACATATTATTCCATAACTAGAAAATTCTATGTCTTAGGGTTCCAGGGACATATCGTACGCGCTCTAACGATTTTTCTACAATTTAATATGAATTTTCTAAAAACGGGATGCGAAACTGTCATAATCAGACCTGCTGTGAAAACATCCATTTTAAGCCTAGCTAGAGGCCGAACCAGACTTCCGCTAAAACACGAAAAGTGTGCCCGGCACAGAATGTGAACCGTGGGCACCGTTTTCGCCTCAATCCGAGCTACGACGGAAAAGTTATGGACGAAATAAAAACTGGGCAGAAACGATATCGATCACATAAAATGACGATTTAAAACGGTTTAATGTTTTCGCGATTGGGGTTACGGCTTAGGTTTAGGATTTGAACAACTAATGGCTGGACCACCTAAACACCACCCACTGCCACCTCCGGCAGTGGAGGTCGATGGCGGCAGCGGCAGCCACCACCGGCGGTGGTGGTGGTTCGATCTACCTTCCGACGAGACAAGAAAAGGGTATCCACCTAACCCTTCTCGCTACACACACACCTCCGGCCACACCCTACGGCCGCAGACCCGCCATCACAGCCACCGGCTGGATGTGCACGGCGGCGGCAGCCGACTGCAGCCATGGCCGCACGCGGCGGCGGGGGTGGTGGGTTTTGTGACGTTTCGACAACAACGAAAGAGAAAACGGAAGAACGAAGGCCTTACCGGCCTTTCGGGGGAAAAACGCAGCAGCAAAACCCACACAACTCGTCGGCTCCTTCCTCTCTCTCGCTGCACTCCTCCTTCTCGCCGGCAGCCGCTAGCGGCGGCGGGGGTGGTGGTTGATTGGGGTGGCACAGCGGCAGCAAGGAGAATGGTGTGGGGGTTATCGGCGGTAGCCGCAAGGAAGAGGGGGAAGGAATTTAGGGTTGTGTATGGAATTCTAGAGTGTGTGTCATGAGTTAGAAACAAGAAAAGGGAGGGGTCGGTCCATATGGGCCGATCCCATGCACCCTTATGAAAAATAACACCTTTAGCCCCTCAACTTTCCGACCTTGCACCATGGTTAAAGTTTTCCCCTTTTGATCATTTTCTTGGTCTTTATCGTTAAATCCCGTTAATAAACAACCAATTAGAGAACGCTAACAATTAAATAAAAAAACTACGTAAAATAAACCATACCGGGACACGGGCTTTATAATTTGTTATACAGGTTTTCATACCAATGAAACGGAGGCAGTATTTCTACTACGTGGTATTTGATTTGAAATACCACACAGTAGATATTTTAGATAACACTGCAGATTTCGGTGAAATTGACGACTTGTACCATTATGATGTTCACATACTGGTGAGCATTGTGTCTAATATTGAATTCGTATGAAACTTGGTTTTATGTTTGCAACTAACTATGGTTGTAACAGCATACAATGTTCATTCGTCACCTGCGAAACCTTAAGCACCTTTCGGAAAAACAAATCCAAATTGCTGAGAAGACACGTGTTTGCATGCCTTGGAGAACATCGAAAGACGAAGTCAACAGTGGGATTTTCCTTATGCGGCACATGGAAACCTATATGGGAGGGGGAGTTCGTACATGGTACACCGGTATAGCGAAGGAGGGACCCGGACAAGATAAGCAAATGGAGATTTTGAGGAAAAAGTACACGACTAAGATGCAGCTGAGTGAACAAAACAAAAAAAGGAGGTACGTGGAATCGGAGGCAATTAGTTTTAGCCTTCTCGATGCATCCGAGAGGGAAATCCAACTAACCAAGGCAGCAACTACGAGGAAGGAGAGGATTAGGGGATTTTGAATCAGTAGGTTTTCACACGATGATCGATTTGAGACAATAAGTTATGAGATGGTCGTTAACAACTATGACAATTTTTTTACGTTTTGGTTGACTTTATTTTCTGTTGGTTATCTGCTTTTTAACAGTGGTTTGGGATTTGGGTATTTCAATCATTTTTAATGTTCTGATGTTGAAAACAATTGTTATATGGTTTGCATGCATATATAACTTATATGACCAGTTGTGTATCAATATTTGGTGGTTTAGTAATTTTATTAAAATGTTATTCATATATTAGTATTATGGTCTACATACATGAACACTCACCGTTAAAATTGTTGGTTTCATATGAACATACTATATCCCTTGCTTTTAAATGCGAGTTAAACAAGCAGACCATTTCATAAGACTTTACGTTTGTTATAATATTGTTAAAAAAAACTAATATAACAGTTCTATAAATAATGAACAAAAATAGCTAATTTCATAGGCATATGATTTTTTATAATTACTGTACATGTTTTCATAGCCATATGGTTTCATGATTGCATGTATGACATGAAATGGATTGTTGACGGCTTGCATTAATTATATGATTCAGAATTGAACCACACATGGGGACAATAAGCATTTTCATATTATTAATACTAGCTTCTGCTAAAAAAGATGGACTACTTGTATCCAAATAAATAGTGACTCATTTCTGGAAAATTGATATTTCTTGTTCAAAACCAAAAGCAATACTAGAAACATATCAAAAAATGTGTAAACAACACTCGATATGTTTCTAACATCACTGTGACGATAATGCAACACAATCACCAACAGTAACACAAAAAAACAAAAGATCTACCCAAATATTTCATATATATTCCATTACTTGTTGGTTTTCCATAAAACCCCATCAAACCAAAAAGTTTCACAGCTACGGATTGTTCCTTACGTTAACATCAAAAACTAAAAAGGAGAGCATCGGTGATGAGTCAAGAGACATGATCAAAACAAAACATATTAACACAACCAAACAAAAACATCACCGCATGCAATCTGCTACCTACACCCCGTCAATGCCATCAAACGCCTTGCAGTAACACCACGCTTTCACCTTCTTTATCGCCTGAGTCTGCTTGTCCATGAGCACCGTCTTGTCCCATAGCTTAATGGAGATGTGATCGTAGTCGTCCTTTCGCATCTTAGAAATGACATGTTCCTCCTTTATCTTCTGTTTCTTCTTCTGCAACTTGGCTTCCAGGCACTCGATTCTCGCCGTCAGTTCACGATTTTCAGCCAACAAGTCTAGATTGTGATTTACCAGGGAACGGAGCAAGTATTGGGGAACATGGGGTTGTGGGTTTTCATCATCGGACGATGAGTGAGCATCCATGGATTAAAGAATGTGAATGAGAGAGATGGTTAGGCGTGGAAAGGTAAAAGGTATGAAAACCAAAATAGGGATTTCGTATATGAAAGATAAGGGGTGATCTTAGGGTTTCTTGGAAACTGTTTTGGGCCATCGTGTCACCCCACTACCATTTAATATATGAATTAAATATAAATATATTAATAAAGAAAAACACCATGATGCCACTTACACATGGTTTTTTATTGTGTGAATATACATTACATAAATTGCCATAAAATACAAGATATGAAAATTATCAAAATTTCATAAAAAATATAATATTACGTTAAGTTCCAGTATTATAAAATACTTGCAACCAAAACAAATAAACATAAAACTCCTGTTAACTAAAAATAACCCGGTAACGTAGCTTTAAACAAAAAAAAACTAAAAATCTTTGGGGCGTTGTGGACAATTGCAGGAATCATGATTAACCAACAACTTACAAGATCTACATATACGTTTCGGCTTCTTGGCACTAGACGACGCTTTCTCAAATACCCCAATCAACCGCTTCCCGGTTCCGCATCCTTTGTTTCGTATACCCGATGGAGCTAAAATCTCTGCTTTGTCAGGAACATCGACACCATGACATTCCCTCATGGCTTCAGCTTTATCTACTGCAGGACAATGCACGTAATTCTCAACATCATAATCAACTTTCATTTTATCCAATGTTGTCGACAATGAAGAAAGCTTTTCCTTGTCGTTCCTCAATTGACTAACTAGAACATCAACCTTCGCATACACATCGTTAATTAAGCGCTCCTTCTCAACATCAACTTCACCATAACGCGCCTTAGCAGCTTGTATGTCTACGGGAACCAAAGATCTAGTCCAACGACGTACTATGAGGTAGTCCGGAATCGTAACATGCCCGCCATTCATTAAAACCTTGAACATGTGACGACATACCAGTGCATTTCGTACAAAAAAATTACATTCACATTCCATATGTTGCGCGTCGATATCGTGAGTAACCTACAATTATACAAATACTGTTAAATTTATTACATATATTAAAATAATTTGATAATAAGAATCATATAAAAATACTTACAATGTAAGTCGCTTTAGGCGCAAACTTCTTGTTCTGCTGAGTAACACGATATCGTTTGCCACCTATAACATGAACAACGCAAAAATATAGACCTTTACTGATCTCTTTCTGGACATCAAAAAAAACTTTTCGCGTATAAACCTCAGACGCATGCTTCTCAATCGGCATCGGTGTAACACTACGGGGGAATGTGTTTCTTGTAACAAACTCCAACGATCTATGCTTGTTTCTTTGCTTTTCTATCGAAGCATCGAAGGCATGTATGAATTTCACCAAATCATTTCGAAAAGACGCAAATAACCTGAAAAAAGCATGGGAACTCTCGGATCTGGAGGTAGTTCGCATAAGCCCAGACATGCGATCTTCTTTGTAATACGCGGGAATCCAAAAATTTCTGATTTCGTACATGTACTTCAACCACTCGTTACGGTGAAGCGCAAAATCCTCAATGATTTCATTCCAACCAGATTCAAAGTCATCGACCGACGTATTGTAATTCCAAACCAACTTGTTGAACCTCCTAGTGAACTCGTCATTTTGATCAACAGGTAACGAAACCTAAGAACATGAACATTATGAAATACTAATTACAATCTGACTAATATTTGATTAAAGAATATAACAGGAATAAACCATACCTTATTAGCGACCTTCTTCGTAATGTGCCAAATGCACAACCGATGCTTCGACTCGATGAAAACCTCAGGAATTGCTTGTTTCATTGCAGCACATTGGTCCGTTATAACAAACAAAGGTTGTTTCCCATGCGCTTGAATAAAAGCATTCAATACCCATTTGAAGTTAACAACATTCTCGTGACTAATCAACGCAGCTGCAACTACAACAGACCGCTTATGGTTGTCAATTGCTATAAATGGAACAAAATTCATAGTGTGCCTATCATAAAAAAAAATTGAACACATTATAAAAAATTAAAAATTCATATATGACATCAAAAAACACCTTACCTATTAGACAGGTTAAAAAAAATGGTATACATAAAATATGTAAACTGTATGTGAACTAGTATAATGTGTGTATGAAATCGTGGCTTGATTAAATAAAATTGCTGTTACTGAATGATACAACCCATTGATAATTGTTAATATAATTATAAAGTTGTATGAAATAAAAAAAACATCTTACCTGTTAGTCCGGTATGTGGCATCAAATGACACTGTATCTCCAAATTCTTTGAAATTTAACTTGGCAATCTCATCAGCCCAAAAAATAGCTTGGACTTCGTGATCCTCAACTAAATAATCAAAAAAAAAAATCAGGGACGTTACACATACGTTTCGCAAGCAGATTGATGAGCATCTGCGCATCTTTAATACCAACAGCTGTCCCCATATCCCTTCTAGCATTCTCATAATCCACAGGTGTGGGACCAACATACTCATACCCTCCTTTTCTAGCCGCGTTTATTGTATGGGCCTTAGAACCACCTACGCTTGCAGATGACTGATTATACAGATTCCTATAATCAGTATACTGCAACCGCCTTCTTGATTTGCAAAGCAACTTATCGTGAACATTGTATAAAGCGTGATTATGCCTTTCTTCAAATTTGTAAACAACAAATGTATTATTTTCTTTCTTCAATCGAAATTTGACACAAGCCTTACAACCGGATCTCCTGAAATTTGAATTTCGCACTTTGCGATCACAACCACTGCTATCATATTTTACCTTTTTTTTCTTAGGAAATCCTTCGCGACTACATAAAAGGTACCTAGAAAAAACGGTACCATCCCTATTCTTATTTTTATTCGATCTCCTAATATCAAAACCTGCTACTTGTGCATATCTCATATACGCCGCCTCCGCTTTTTCAATACACGAATACTCGTGCCCCACAGGTAGCTTAATTTCATCATCAACACGCGGAATCCAGTATTTCGTCCCCCCAGGCGTAACAAATATATCAACCACATCTAGAATTATAATGAAATTCATAGGAAAATCAAAATTTGTTACGAATATAGTTTAAAAACAACAAACAACTAATTCACATAGATCATATGTTTTTAACATTCGTCGTACAACATGAAAATAATAAATAAGTATTTATGAAACCCGCGGGATATTATGAAAATAACTAACACAACAGTAATAATTCTTGCTACAAATTTTCATACACACATGACAAATAAACACAGTTGTCCACAAATTCATAAGCCCTTCAGACGACAACACACGTAAAAGAATTCATATGTTTCATATCTTAAACATAACCCATACACAAAAACCAGAATACTACTCACCGTCTACTTTTTCACCACATACGGATACGAGAATGTAACGCGAAAAAAATACTACTTACCATCGTCCTTCTCACCACTTACGGATATGTCATCGTCCACAATAGTATCAACATTGTTTTCTTTAGAACAATCATCTTCAAAATCATTCGACGTTTCATCGGTGCTAACATCATCGATTATGAATTGTGATAAAACAGACGAAGCTATTGTATCACCATCAATGGATAAATTCATAGGATCATCGTCCATCTTTGAGGTTTACAGAACAAAACAATACAACTAAACAAACGTGTGAACAAATCAAAAACAAAAAAAGATTTCATATTTTTTGAAACAAAAACTAACCATGATTGCCTAAAATTCGGGAAACCGAATCTATCCATAATTAACTACCTATTTAAATTAATTAAAAAAAAATTCGGATTCAAGAAAGGATGAAAATGTCTAAATTACCCTTTAGTGGGATTAATAGGGAATTAGTGATCTAATGGTCAGGATTAAGTTGCATGGTTTCATCCTATTATGGTGGTTGCATAAGAAGCCACCTCTCTCTCTCTCTCTCTCTATATATATATATATATATATATAGGGGTCCATTCAAGGGAGAACTTGGTTGTTTGTGATAACCGTGAGATCTAATGTGAGTCACATATTAATGGATAAATTAGGAAACTATTAAATTTGGTAATTCTGACTGAAATTTAATTTAAAAGGCATTTTAGGTATTTTAAAATTTTATCTCTCCTCTCTATTCTCTCCTCTCGCCTATCTCCGGCCTCCAGCAGTCGGAAATGATTTTGATACCCAACATATATTGTGTTACGCTATGATTACCAGTGTGATACACTCAAAATACATTGTGTAACACCACTATGATACCAACTGTAATACCACTATGATACCAACTATGATACCATTGTGATACAAGTGTAATACCACTATGATACCAACTGTGATACCAACTGTATAATCATGTGATACCTACTGTAATACCCATGTGACACCTTTGAACATAATACATGAAAAATTCCATATAAAACATAGATCTACAAAACAAACAAACCTCATAATTTTTTTAGTAATTTCAAATATAATATCTACGGCGTTGGAATTTTGTTTTTAGAGATGGTGACAGGGAAAAGACATACATACAGGTTTACCAACAAGGGTTGAAGAAGGGGATATCTACTCTGTGCATCAAGGTGATACACACCAGGAGATTAAAGTGCACCACCAATGTCGCATCCAAATGTTGTTCCCGGTTTCTGTGTTAACTATGTCGTTCCCGTTTCTACCACCAATGTCGCCGCCGCCACTAACGAAAGTAACACCACTCCAAGAAAACGGAGTCGTAGGAAGTTTGGTTGCAAGTTCGAGAAAAATGTTAGTGCCTAATATTCTAAGTTGTACTATGTAGAGGGATTAAATATGTAATTAGAAAGTTACATACTATATATTGTTTGTTTAGCCTAGATTTCTAATTAGGTCATCCGATTCTATTTCACACAAGTACACACACATAGTATTCTCTCTACATTCATCTTTGTACTTTGTAATTCATCTTCATTTGATATATATTGGTGGCCATCTGATTGTTATACATGGATTGATTACTTGTTATGGGACCACAATTGGTATCAGAGCATAGTATTTCATTTAGATCAGATTAGGTTTTTTGAGAGTTTTTGCAATTTTGAGTGTTCTTCATTTTTTCATTCAATTGTGTTCGATTTTAGCCATTTGAGTGCTTCAAATGGATTAGAATAGATCTAGGAGTGTTTGATTATCATCCATGTGTGTTTTGATTCTGCAATTACACCAGGAATAGTCTCAATTTGTGCAAAATTAGTTTTTCGGACTTTTAGAAGGAAACTCAATGTTTTGGTTTAGAAATCACTGTTCTAGTGGTTTTTGGACAAAACTTGAAGAATTAAAGTTGTCCAGAATATTGTTGCAAACCTGCGTACCAATTTTCAGCTTCATTGGATCATTTTTGAAGAATCGACTCACGATCCTCTGATTATTCAAAACTATCGCAACATATGGATATTCAAAACTATCGCAACCTTTGAATATTCATAACTTTCACAACATTCAGTGATTCATAACTATCGCGGTCCACAAGAAGTGAATAGTTTACTATCGCAACCCTAAATTGTGAACAGTTTACTATCGCAACCCTCGATAGACATCTTAACTATTGGATCGAAGGACAAACAACCTGTTCTTTTTCCCAAGGAGTTTAAGATTTGGAAAGACAGATTTATAGATTATGTTGAGCGACAAGAGAACGGGGAATATATTTCTAATTCTCTTAAGAATGGTCCTATGGGGAAACAAACGAGAAGAGGACTTATTACTGATGGTGACCCAATTCCATACTGGGTTGAGATTCTACCATTACATTATACTCCTGAACAAAAGAATAAGCAACATGGAGACAAAATGGCAAAGTCCCTAGTTATTCAAGCCTTAACCAACGATATTTATCGAAAGGTGGATAGCAAAAATTATTCTGGGAAGGCCATGTTTGATGAACTGACAAAGCTGTATCAAGGATCTGAAATAGAGAATCAGATGAGAATCTCCAACGCCATCAATGTGTATGAAAACTTTAAACAAAAGGAAGGGGAGGCACTTGATTCTGCTTATGACCGATTCACTACTATTTTGAATGAGCTGAATAGGTACAATATAAACAAATCTATAATCGAGCACAATGTGAAATTCCTGAGTGTTCTTCAACCCGAATGGAAGAAGTATGCTCATCGAATGAAACAGAATGCTATGTTAGATGAGTTGCCTCTACAGGAGATGTACGAAACATTGAAGCAGGATGAAGATGACGCTGATGCAAAGAGAGCTAAGAAAAAGAAGAAAGAGAAGAAGGAAGAGAAAAGAGAGGTTAAGGAAGAAGAGTTAGATCCACTCGCTTTAATGTCTAACAGGAAATACTCAAAGAAAATGGGTAATCAGTCTGACGAGGAACAAAATGAAGGAGACGTGATAGATGATGTTGAAAGTATGAAGCAAGCGATGATACTCCTCACCAGATCTTTTCAAAGACAGTTTGGGAAAAGCCCCAGTTCTAACAGTCAAACGTATGCGTCTGGCTCCAAGAACTTCGAGCACAAAGCTTATGTTGAATCGAGCAAGAAGTTTGAGGACAAGAGGGCTGAGTATAAAAAGCCAGATGAGTATAAAAGGCCAGATGAGAAGAAGGTATTTGAAAAGAAGGATGAAGCACCGAAGTGCTACAATTGTGGGAAGACTGGTCACTTCTCCAAAGAATGTTGGAAGCCGAAAGTGAGGGATTCCAGTTATTACAAGAACAAGTTGATGCTGGCTGAACAGAAGGAATCAGGTATAGCGCTGTTGGTCGAAGAAGAATACTGGCTTGATCAGACTGATGATGAAGCTGATAATGAGACAGTGGCTCAGACCAAGATGTGCTTCATGACCAAAAACACCGATGATGAAGGATCAGAGTCTACTTCAAATGAGGTACATCCCGATCTCTATAATCAATTCTTTATTCAACAAGAGTATTTAACAAAGAGGTTAGAAGAACTAACAACTGACCAGAACATAGCAGATGAAATAATTTCCACTCAAAAGGAAAGGCTAATAGAACAAGACAGTCAAATTAAAGAATTAGAAAAGAAAAAGATTGAGTTCGATATTGGCCATGCATATTTTCAAGATAAAATAACTGAACTATCAGATAAATTAATGAATTTGGAAACCAAGAATAGTGAGTTTGAAAATCTTTTGCATGCTTATAAAGATAGGAATGATGAGCTGTGTGAAAATGTCAAAGGTTTGGAAGATAAACTGTACAAAGCAAGCCAAACTGAACAAACAATTCACATGCATAAGCCAAGTAAGTTCAGATATTTCAATTCAAAGTGGGGTATCGGGTATGACAATCCACAGTATCTGAGCAATGCCTTAATAAAATCTCCCACTCTTTATAAATTTGAATGGATTGAACTTGCAACATATTCTAACTATCAGATTAAATGGCTTAAAATGGATGGTGAAGACTATGAGGCTGAGGAAGAAATAAAAAAAAAAACCACTGTTAAAATGCAACTTCCTTTTTGGTATGGTCCAGATAATGCAAAGGCATTAAATAACTAACAACCTTACCAAATGATTACTTTGAGAGTTATATTGTTAAAGAACCGGAGGAAACGGGAAATACACAAAAGGATAATACTAAAAAACCAATTTTGGAAGGTAAAAGGTATTTTCCACCAATGGTTCTTGAACAAAAACTCATGGACCTTGAAAGCAAGATCAAAAGTACTATTGAAGAAGTCAGAAATGACGAGAAGCTTGCTTTCGAGATCGAAAAGGAAGTCATGATCACAGTGTTTTCAGAAAGTTTAAAAGAAATGAAAACAAAACTTGAGGAAATATCTGAAGAAAAAGTTCCAAAAGAAAAGCATTCTTCAGCTTCAGATGTTTCCTCATGCAAAGCTTTTATGGGAAATACTATCTTGCGAGGCTGGACAGTTGATGACCAAGATGATTTTGAACCTTGTGATTTGGACAGTCAATCTGTTAATGCTGATCCTAAAGCATATTTTCCTACGGAAGAAGATAAAGCTTTTCGAAAAGAATATAATGAATTTCTTTTTCCTAAGTCTTATGGTATCTTTAACACATCCGATGATACTGAGTCTGATCTTGATAGTGAGAAGGTTTGTGAGGACAAAGGTAAAGCTGTAAGTGAAGTGCCTGTTCAATTTGACTTTAGTGCCAAACTTCCAGATCATACTGACTTTCTAATAAAAGAAGAGGAACCTGAAAAGATTATCTTGAAAGGGGAATCTTCAAAACCAGCTGAGAAATTTTTTGCTAATGATTATTATTCTAAATCTAAATCAAAACAATCATTACAGAAAAAGAAAAGAAAAACAAAAAGAAAGAAGCATGTTAATTCTTTTCAAGCTCAGAATTCAAAAGCGTACGACTCCTATTTGTCTGGTGTTTAAGATCGTAATTTGAGAAACAACACACGCCTTGAGTGGAGAATAAAGGAGGCCACACAGGATGTGGCCCAGTCAAATCATCCCACGCTGTTTTAAATGTTTTAAATTCCAAGAAAGACAATTTTGTTTCAAATGTTATTAATTATGATGTTGGCAATAGACGAAAACTTGTAGTTCCTTACAAGGTTTATTCAATGCGACAACTGATTAATTTGGCACGTGATCAAATTTGTTGTGCTTCTTGTGGTGTGGATGATTTTATCTGCAAATCTGACTATAACCGTTGGTTTTATTCAAATGATTACTTTAAAACCGGTTATAGAAAACATAATGTCAAGTCCAAACCTACTAATCAGAAAGGACCCAATTGGCAATGGGTACCTAAAATTGTTTAATTTCCATTTTGCAGCCCAGTCATGTCTGGTACTTAGATTCAGGTTGCTCAAAGCACATGACTGGAAGAAAGGAGCTGCTCGTTAATTTTGTGGAAAATGACTGTGGTAGGGTTAAGTTTGGAAACGATCAATATTCTCCAATTTTGGGTTACGGAGATATTGTTAAAGATAATGTGAGAATTACAAAAGTCAATTACGTCGAGGGCTTAGGACACAATCTGTTTTGTATAGGTCAATTTTGTGATAAAGACCTAGAAGTCCATTTCAAGAAGACCCGTTGTGCAGTTCTTACCGACCGAGGAGATGAGCTTCTTGTTGGTTCTAGGAAGTCCAATCTGTACACTATTGACCTATCAACGCTCAAGCCTAAGAATGACGTATGTCTTATGTCGAAAGCGTCTTTGGAGAAAAGTTGGTTATGGCATAGACGACTATCTCATCTCAACTTCCGTTATATTCAAAAGTTGACGTTGGGTGATTTAGTCATAGGTCTACCAGTTATGAAGTTTGAGAAAGACAATTTCTGTACCGCTTGTGAGAAGGGGAAGATGAAGCGTGCTCCTCATCCACCGAAACCCGAGCCCAGCACAAGCAAAGCTTTGGAAATCCTGCATATGGATCTCTGTGGTCCGATGAAGACTCAGAGTATTAGTGGCAAACGTTACGTGTTAGTCATTGTCGATGATTATTCGAGATACACATGGGTCAAGTTTCTATGCTCAAAAGATGAAACACCTGACTTGATCATCTCGTTAATCAAACAGCTTCAAGTGAATCGTCAACAATCAGTTCAGACCGTCAGATCAGATAATGGGGCAGAATTCAAAAACAAGACTCTTGATGACTTCTTTAAGTCATTAGGAATAAATCATCAATATTCTGCGGCCAAAACACCTCAGCAGAACGGTGTCGTTGAAAGACGAAACCGAACACTCGTTGAAGCGGCCAGAACGATGCTATCTTATGCTGATCTACCTCTGTTTCTGTGGGCTGAAGCTGTTACGACGACATGTTATACACAAAACCGTTCAATCATACATCGACGGTTTGGCAAGACTCCATATGAATTAATCAATAATAGAAAACCTGTAATACACTACTTTCGTGTTTTTGGATGCAGGTGTGTTATGCTGAACGATAAGGACAACTTGAAAAAATTCAGTCCTAAGGGTATTGAGGGCTTCTTTATCGGATACTCTCTCACATCAAAAGCATACAAAGTCTACCTCAAGTCATCCAGAACTGTGATGGAAAGCATCAATGTCAAGTTTGATGAATCTGAAGACATGGCTTCTGTGCAGAACAGTACAGAACCCGCAATCTCCGGAATTCTAGCATCTGGACAAATTCTAGATCTTCAAACAAGGATCAAGCTTCCACTTCCACTTCTAATCCTAACGAACTTGATTTATTGTTTGAACATTTTTATGATGACTATTTTGGTAATGATAAATCTTCTGCATCCGTCAATAACAGGATTCAAGTTGAAACACCACCAATGCAAGCTACTGTGTCAGGCCCTTCGTCGGTGCTGACCTCATTAAATACTGGTGCAACTACTCCTGCAACTTCTCCAAGGAACACAACGATGGCATCTACACAAGCACGACATCATGCATCTACGAGTGGTTCTTCTTCATCTGGAACAACTTCGAATGTCAGTGATCAGGGTAATAACAACATTCCTGAAAGATCTACCGAATCAGTTCCTAAGGCTGTGCCAATTGTCAATTCTGACAAGCAACCCGCCTCACAACCGGAACCAATACTGACGATCGAGTTGAACTTCGATAAGGATCCTACCCTTGTAGACCCAAATCAAGATGCTATATCTCTCCATCCATACTCCACAAAGTGGACATGCAGTCACCCAATTGATCAGGTGATTGGTGATGTATCTGAACCAGTGAAGACAAGATCTGCATCCGCAACCGCAAACGAAGTTTTATATGCACTCTTCTTAAGTCAAGTTGAGCCCTCAACAGTTCAACAAGCCTTAGAAGACCCTGAATGGTTGTTTGCGATGCAAGAAGAGCTGAATCAGTTTGAAGCTTTGAAGGTGTGGAGACTAGTTCCGCGACCCAAAGGTAAGATAGTTATTGGTACCAAGTGGGTCCTCTAGAACAGGAAAGACGAAGACGGAATAATTGTGCGAAACAAGGCTAGATTGGTAGCAAAAGGGTATAGGCAACAAGAGGGGATAGATTATGACGAGACGTATGCGCCGGTTGCTCGTCTTGAGGCAATTCAGATGTTTCTTTCTTATGCCGCCTTCAAGAACTTCACCGTCTATCAAATGGATGTGAAGACCGCTTTCATGAACGGTGTCCTTAAGGAGGAAGTGTATGTGTCTCAACCGGAAGGCTTTGTGGATAAAGACTATCCAAATCATGTATACATTCTTGACAAAGCCCTCTACGGTCTCAAGCAAGCCCCCCGTGCCTGGTATGAAGTCTTATCAAATTTTCTACTAAATGCTGGCTTTGTGAAAGGTAAAATCGACACAACTTTATTTACTCTACACGAGGAAGGTGATATTCTTTTAGTTCAGATTTACGTTGACGATATTATTTTTGGTTCGACTAACCCTGGACTTTGTACTTGGTTTTCGGGCATTATGATGACTCAGTTTCAAATGAGTATGATGGGAGAGATTAATTTCTTTCTCGGATTACAAGTAAAACAATTCTCTACTGGTATCTTCATCAACCAGTCGAAGTATGTGTTTGACATTTTGAAGAAATTCAAGATAGAAAACTGTACGTCGATCGGTACGCCTGTGGCTCCTGGATCAAAGATAGGTCCAGATCCACACGGTATTGATGTCGATGTAAAGAATTATAGAGGAATGATCGGGTCTCTAATGCACCTAACCGCTAGTCGTCCAGATATAATGTTTTCAACTTGTCTCTGTGCTAGATTTCAGGCAAAACCCAAAGAGTCACACCTCGGCGCCGTCAAAAGAATCTTTCGGTACTTGAAAGGCACTCCGTACCTCGGAGTGTTGTATCCCAAGGGAACCGGCTTCGAACTCACTGCATATTCAGATGCTGATCACGGAGGAAGCATGCAGGATAGAAAGAGCACCTCGGGGCACGTCCAGTGTTTGGGAGACAAGCTTGTGAGTTGGTCGTCGAAGAAGCAAAATTGTGTTTCAACATCAACCGCGGAAGCAGAATATGTTGCCGCGGCGAGCTGTTGTTCACAAGTCCTTTGGATGAAGACCCAACTCATGGACTATGGTTATAAATATGAGAAGATCTCCATTTACTGCGACAATAAGAGTGCTATTGCTATATCTGCTAATCCTGTTCAGCACACCAAAACCAAACACATTGATATAAGGTATCATTTCATAAAAGATCATGTTGAGAAAGGAACTATTGAATTGTATTTTGTTACAACTGAGTATCAGCTTGCCGATCTCTTTACCAAAGCCTTGGATGAAAAACGTTTCAATTTTCTAGTATCCAAGCTCGGCATGCTGAATATGAAAGTTTAACTTCCATATATTGATCATATAATAGATGGAAATATTTGTATATCAATCTAGACCTCATATCTAGATTGCTACACTCAAATTTTCATCATATTCTATTCTCAATATCTGCTATTTAAATTTTCATATCTTAGTTGTACATATATTTCTTCAACTCGTTCTTTCTTTCTCTTCTTTTAATTGTTTTATCTATGATTTGTTATGATACCTGTATCTGCACAAAGGTATGTTCATGGTTTCAGGGGGAGTTATAGAACATATCATATGCACAATTTTAGGGGGAATGTGCATAATTGGCAGATCATGTAAGTGTAGTTACATTGTGACTGTTGCTTCCGAGAAGCCAAGGTAAGTGTTCTAACTTATTTTAAATACTAACTCTTAAATGATGAAAACAATTTTTCAAATCTATGCATCATTTAAGGGGGAGTGAAAACTGTGTTTAAAACCTTGAGTGCTGAATCAATTGGAAGTTGGACATCTTCCAATGTGATAAAATGTTTTCAAATTTTATCTGAAAAATGTCCAAGTGTTACTGAAATTCACTGATGAATAGTAACTTATCGCAACCCTCTGTTGCGATAAGTTCCATTGAACAGTAACTTATCGCAACCCTCTGTTGCGATAAGGTCTGACATACTATCGCAATCTGTTCATTGCGACAACAAGGAGGGTTATCGCAACCTCTTACTTGCGATAACCTGACACTGTGGGGTCAATCTTTGGACCAATCATCTCATGCCACGTGTCACCTTGTCTCTAGTCACTATAAATAAGAGAGTTTGACTTGTTATCTCAACTTTCAAAAACCCTCATTTTCTCTCAACTCTCATCGAAGAACTGCAATCTGTGTTTGATTTTTCAAGTGCTGTTTCGCGATTCAAATCGACTCCATTGTGTTCGCACCACTTTGAGGTACATTCGTTTTAATTTTCAGCCAATTTCATCCGTAGATTCATGCTCTATACTCGATTTAAATCTGTTTAGGGTTTATGTTTGAAAACCTTCATTTTTCTGCTTCAAATCGATGCGTATGTGTCTATGTGTTAGTAGAACTGTTAGGGATTTAGTTTATGTGGTGTTTGCGAGCCTAGTAAACTAGGATAAACATAGATTTTGTGCGAAAATCTCGAAATCAGCCTTTAACACTTAGGGTGCGTTTGGTTCGCAGAATGATTTCTGAAGAAATGGAATCTATCAAAGGAATTGGAATCTGGAAGGAATTGGAATGGAATGTTGTCAGGTTTGACCACCTGTTTGGTTGACAGAATTGGAATGGAATCTGTCAAAGGAATTGAAATATGTCTGTTTGGTTCACAGAATGTAGCTTTGGAATTGGAATGAATTTTCGACAAATGACCAAAATACCATTTTTTATAAAATAATTATAAAATACTTTAATGTGTAAAAAATATAATATACATAACCCAAAAATAAAAAATAAAATAAAAATAAAAACTAAATGTATTAAATTATATTAAGAATAAAAATAAAAATAAAAAATAAAAAAAAAATAAAAAAAAAATAAAAAAAAAATAAAAAACTAAAGTAATAAATTAAATGAGGGTATTTTTGTGATTTAGGCAAATTTGGATGGAATGGAATTCAATTCCATCCATTTTGTAAAGGAATGGTGAATTCCTTATTTTGGTGGAATTCATGGAATTCAATTCAATTCCATTGCAAACCAAACAACACAATGGAATTTGGTCAATGGAATTGACCATTCTAATTTCGCCCAATTCCGTCGGAATCCGCCGAACCAAACGCACCCTTAGTTTTTTCTTCGTGTTCATAACTGTCGCAGCCTTAGGTATTCATGAGTTCATCACTATCGCAACCAACATGTTCTTCATATTCAAAACTGTCGCAACCATCTTACATTCATAACTATCGCAACCCATTAGTTGCGATAACTTCTTGTCGCAACTAGTGTGTTGCGATAACTTTTCCTCGCAAGTCCTTCATTGCGACAAGGTCTCATGTTGCGACAACATTTTAGTCTGTTGCGATAGTTTCAAACTTAGAATTTTTTTTGGAAATTTTTGAAGAAAACCGGTTTTTGGCACTGTTCTAAACTTTGACACTGTTCAGATGGCTCATAATGACGGCCATTCCTCTGACGAGAACACCATCATGCCGTCACACCGGTCGTCGCATCCATCGGTGAACGCCCGTGATCTAGATGCGGAGCTTCTACCAAGAAGTCTCTATCTTACCCTTAACGACAACAATCACCATCTAGACCTTGATGTGGCGTTCGACCACCAGATCATCATCGAGATCATCCGCGGCCATCCTCTTCGAACAGTGCTCACGAAGGTAGTCACTGTGCCCCTAGTTTACTTACAACAGTTTTGGCACACACTACGATATCATCCTACACACCGACGGGGTCCACATTTTACTGCCCGAGTCGATCATTTCGATGCTCGGATCACACTCAAACGACTCCGTCTAGCCTTAGACCTTCCCTTTAACCCAAACTTTGAAGACATGGTACCCGAATCCCAACTGTACACAGATATCCAAAGCTTAGGCTACCAAGATCCAAATAACCCTGTCCTAGCCGGCTCTTCTAAATTCCTAAGAAAGCACCTACCACCAGTCCGGTACACTCTATGCTCCATATTCAACCGATGCATGACGTCAAAGCATACCGGCCTTTACAAATGCAACCTTCCAACCCTACACATGTTCCATGCATTCGCCTTCAACCGCAACATAGACTATGCTATACTACTCTGGAACGAGCTACAAGAGCTGGTCGAAGACAAAGCACGCCCAAAAAAGAACAGAAACTTCGTGCCATATCAATGATTCTTCCAGATACTTATCCACCAAATCATGGAGGGCAACCGAGAAATCCCTAGATGCCCAGATGCGGTACGAGGTCCGACACAATACATGCATTATCTAAACATGCCTACACATGCTGACTTCATCCACATCGCCGTAATTCCAGAGCCTGTACTTGCCTATGTCGAGCAGTAGTCTGAGGTAGTTAGGCAGTATATAATAGCTAATGCACTAGTGGTCCAGCCAAAACCGGCCGGACCTCCCCATGGTGCTATCCCATTAGGCGGTGAGGGTTTACATGTTGAGCAGGTTCTGAAACTTGGGGTTCCTGAACGGGAAGTGGTGAGAAGAACATTAAGAAAGAGAGTGGGTGGGGTGGCGAGGACTGCTAGTCAGGCATCTTCTACCAGAGCTGTACGAATTCCTATCCTAGATGACATACCGATGGAATCTGAGGATGATTCAGATTTTAACCCCGATGCTTCATCATCCGACGATGAAGTGTCCGACCAACCACGAGCTGATGATGATTCTGACTCCGATCCCGACCATGACCCTGATGCGGATCTTATTCCGAGATACATCGATCAGAGTCGACATATTGAGGGTTCCGATGCTGATTCCACCTGGAACGTCGGACCCTCCGGAGATTTTGGTGACATAAGGTGGAATGAGGGAGCTTTAGTAGAAAGTATACATGTGAGCAGTGATGTGGTGAGAAAAGAAATGGGAGAGATAGAGATAGAGTCAGATAAAGTATTAACTACTGACTCTCCCCAAACCGATCCAAGCCGGGTAGCCACATCTTCTACCAATGAGCGTATGTCGCCGTTGCGTATTGAACAAGACATGGTGGACCCAGCCATGCAAAGCACAACCCCTCTAAGCCACTCATCGGCATCTTAATTTGCCGGTGTTTCATTTTCCACAGGGGATCAAGCACAACTGCTATCGGCGACACACTCGGTGTCTGCTGATATTGAAACAGGTAGGCTCCTGCCCCGACCACCGCCATTTATTCCACGCACATTGAGTCTAGAGCCATTTGGACATACATAATTTCCTAGGCCACTCGCGTCGGCATCCCATCAAGTTGTGAGCTTTCGTGCTCCAACCGGAACACCCCGAGTGCGACCACCATTTGTTGGTGCCCCACGAGGACTGGGTGGAAGTCCTGTCATGGTCAATACTATGCCAGCCATGAACACAGGCAGTACGGTTGCTACAACCGATACTATAACCGGTAACCTAAGTGGTCCGGATGTTAGACACATGTTTCCCAATTTTCCTCCTGAACAGGTTATACAAATGCTTGGACCGCGTCCATATTATATCACGCTACCATTATTGGCGTCTGCTTTAGGCGCAATTGAAACTGCCTACTTGCAACACCGACGGGCCATGCAGAGTACAGTTGAGCGTTTATCAAGCGAAGTGAGTAGAGCCATCAAGGGCAAAGCAACTGCTGAATCGTCGTCAACCCCTCAGAATCAACCATCCAGCATACAATCCGACCCACAAACACCACCACCAGTTTCGTTACACCAAATCCCAGATGACCAGCTCAAATCTGAGCTGTTAGTCCGACTCTTAGCCAAAGGCAACTCTAGTACAGCTGAAGAGGTTGACCTTGTTGGATTACTCCGACAACATATCACACCTCAAACCCAAACCCCAACCCAACCACCTTCTAGCAACGACTTCCAGTGTCTAACTGAATCAATGACAGATTTGACGAATGCTATGATGAACGGATTCACCTCCATCACTAACAGGCTTAAGGCTGTTGAAGAGAAGTGTGGGATTCAAGCTCAAGCTCCACAGAAACGAAGACATGATGATCAGGATGATCCTGATCAACATGAGGGGGAGAAGAGAACAAGGGTTGGTGAATCCAGTGCTACGGCTACTGAAAACGTTGGGGGATCAGATCAGCCAGCTAGTGAAAAGGAAACGGGAACCGGTGGAACGGACAATGATATGGTCCAAGTGGATGAAACCGAAGTTCTAGCTGATGTCATAACTGGGGTTGAAAAGCCTCCGGTTGTTGACAATAGAACAGATGATGAAAGGATGGTGGATGCTATGATTGTTGACTACATTGACATTGATTCTGAGGAAGAACCTCAGAAAACAACAGTCCAGATCAAAGAGGAAATAGAAGATATTTTTTACATCACCGGAGTTATTATGGCTGCTTTGGATTCCGACAACGAAACTCCAGATGATACTACTCTACCACAAACGCCGATTGATCAAAGTGCAAGTACTTCCGCTCCTCCGGCTCCAGTGGTACAAGAAGATGCTTCAGTAATTCAAGTGCAAGCCGATGGCAGAATCAGGGATCGTGTACTCGAAGCTGAATTGGAAATCTATCAGGAAGTGATAGACGCTGAGCCAAGGTATGTGGCTACAGGTGAACGAGTGAGGATTCTGATTCCCTTTCAAGAAAGTATAAGGATAGACCTGTTCGTTAAAGATGTCCAAAGGATCGACCTAGAGAAGGTATACGGAATTGAGGATTGGCATTCACTTCAAAAGATCGAGTTCTTACACGTAATGGGCAACGAAAACCTACAAACAAATGCCGTAAGATTAGAGAGCGTGATTGTGAAAGTGCTAAAGGTCGAGTCAAATAAGCTCTTCAAAGTCTGGTACCCAGTGTTTACGGTTAGAAGATCCAATGGTACTGAATGTGTTTTCTCCGAGGCAGATTTCAAAATCTTAAAGCTAGACGATCTTCTAAGCCTCTACAATTCCCTAGCCTGTCTTCCAGATAAGGATGTTGAATGGTCTGCCGCGTATCAAAGTGTAAATAGATTCATGCGGAACATTCTGAAGTTCTCTTATCTGACAGACTTTCAGATGGGTCTGGAATCACGCCAAACCAGATTAAACCTAAGAGCACCAAACCGGCGTCTGTCAGATATTCAAGGTATCCCAACCTACACTGTATTGAAGAAACCGGATCTTGGAGTTGTTTACTTCGATAGAGACTCAAAGAAGAGATTTATGAGAGTTCTTGAAGCCAACAAGTTCAGTGACGGAACTTTCAAGATTGTTCAGGTTCACCTTGAAAGTAGATTGCGTCTGGATGCATGTGGGGAGGTAAAGCTGAAAGATAAGGAAAAGGAGCTAATCAAGCAAGTACTGGATGCTATAACATACCGAAAGGAGTACCGGAATGCACTAAGGAGGATTGAGATCATCTTCGGGATTCGAAAGAAGTATGTGATTCTGGTGGACGCTTAAACTCTTTGCCTCTACATTGTACAAAGGGGGAGAATGTTAGTGCCTAATATTCTAAGTTGTACTATGTAGAAGGACAAAATATGTAATTAGAAAGTTACATACTATATATTGTTTGTTTAGCCTAGATTTCTAATTAGGTCATCCAATTCTATTTCACACAAGTACACACACATAGTATTCTCTCTACATTCATCTTTGTACTTTGTGATTGATCTTCATTTGATATATATTAGTGGCCATCTGATTGTTATACATGGATTGATTACTTGTTCTGGGATCACAAAAAGAAGCCTATAATTTGGTTTCCACATAATGCATGAGTAGATCTAAGTCTTCATCATCTTTAGAATTTCGAGTAACAATGCAACCGGTAAAGCTTTGAAATCGAAAACCAAGTGAGCCTTCGAGGTAAGGGTGTCCACCAAAATCGAGAAAACGCTTATGGATGAATTGTGTGTTGATGAAGGTTATTTGGAGTCCTGAAGAGGTAAGAACCTCTGCTAGTTTGAGCATCCTTGTGACATGGGCGACAACGTTATAAAGAAAATTGTTATTTTAGGGTTTAGGTATATGGTAGAGAGAGAGAGGGGGAAAGAAAGTGTGTGTGTGTGTGTGTGAGAGAGAGAGAGAGAGAGAGAGATGAGATGAGATGTATTAGAGAAGAAAGGAGATATTTTAGGAATTATTAATTAAATTAGATGTAAAAGCAAAGTTATTGAAATAACCTTCTATATTTATTTAAAATTTAAATTAATTATCTTAAATGTGTGGCTCACATTGGATCTCACAGTTATCACAATCTACCTAGTTCTTATTTGATTAGACCTCTCTCTCTCTCTCTCTCTCTCTCTCTATATATATATATATATATAAGTCGGTATGGTATTGTATTACCGAGGTATGCGATTTTTAATACCACGTAGCTACCAAGTTTATGAAGTTGGTAGGATACCACCAATTTAGTTGGTACGCTTAGTAATGCAATTGGTTGGTTTGTTATGGTACAAATTTGACGCCCATAGTTTTAAAATAATTACTTTATGAATAATTTCTTCCTTAAAAATCTCATGCTTTTGTTGCCATAACTAATTTCATGATTCTTAGTAACCGTTTTAGTTCCCGTGTGAAACCAAGCCAATCATTTATGTTTCCCAAATGAAAACAAACCAGTTATTTTGGTTTTAAATATAAAACAACATTTTTTCGTACCTTTGTTTCGTAATAGTGTTGTTTCACTTATGAAAACAATATATCATCTTTTAAACAACTTCTATACATTTTGTATGTGAAACCACTAGACTAATTTATGAATTTGGCGGATGCACCCCTTTGTTATTATGGCATAGTATATTCCTATATGCAATTATGGATATATATATATATATATAAGGAGATCACCTCCTTATTGGTTTCTTAAGTCGACAATTTCATTCAAAAGGTGTGTGTGTGTGTGTTGTTGTTGAGAGGGAAACCGAAAAAAGAAGAAGAGAAACAACGGTTTGAAGATTTTGGAGTTCATATTCGGATTTTGAGAAGGTATGTTTTATATTTTAAGTTCCTTTAGGGTGCGTTTGGTATGCGGACAGCGCATGACAGGACATGACAGGACAGGACAGAACAAGTTGTCTGATATAGTGTTTGGTAACACTGGACAGGACAGGACAAAACTGTCAAAATGACCAGATTAACCCTGACAGTGTTAAACTGAATAAACTCTGTAATATAATGTTTTGTAGAACTAAATAGGATGAAACAAAAATTTCAAAATATGAAGATTGTTCCTAAAATTTTATTTATTATTTTTTAGTTTATAAAAAGTTGAACAACACATCGTAATTTTGCTATATATATTTTGTTTTTATATATATATATATATATATATATATATATATATATATATGGTTCCGTTCTTTTGTTAACCGTCTAATTAGTGTTAACCATGTTAACTTTTTTGGACCAATAAGAATCAAGATAGGTTACTGGTTTGATAGGGGTAGTTTAGGAATTTCAGAATTTTAATTATTTATGGGTTATTTACTTTCCTAATTTCATGCACAAGATATTTTTGGTAGTTATTAATGATAATCTTAATCTTTTAAAACTAATTTTCATTTTTGGTAATTATTAATGATAATTTTAATCATCTAAAACTCATTTTCAAACATAATCTTCATCTTCACGTAGCATAGGATTTTTTCACGTTTTTTTGCATAGATGCACGATTTCAAACTACATATATGCACATCATAGAATTGCATATATGCATATATTAATAATTGCATATATGCACAAACATAAATCTATGTAAAATTGCATATATGCACAACCATAACTGTGTTAAACATAATCTATGTAAAATTGCATACATGCACAACCATAAATCTGTGTAAACCATAAATATATGTAAAATTGCATACATGCACAACCATAAATCTGTGTAAACCATAAATCTATGTAAACTTGCATATATGCACAACCATACATTGTGTAAACCTGCATATATGCACATATACACATAAACAAAATAGCGTGTATCCATAACAATAATCAAACCAACATGACAAATAATCATATGCACAGTGTATGTGCATATATGCACATCAGTTGCATATATGAAGATAAAAAAAGTGCATATATGCATTTAAAACTGCATATATGCACATTATAGAATTGCATATATGCACTTCTTAGAATTGCATATATGCACTTCAAGAACCATCCAACGGTTCAACCTAATCTCATCCTTCCTCCCTCTTCTTCTTCTTCCTCTCCTCCTCCTCCTCCTCCTCCTTCTGCCTTTTCCGCTTCTGCTTCTGCTTCTTCTGCTCCTCCTCCTCCTCCTCCCCAACCGCCGTAGTCTCACCGTCGTTCGCCGCCTGATTCTCCTCCAAAATAACAGGCAAAATCTCAAGCAGCAATGATTTCCCATATAAATCAGCAACGGAAGAGAAACAGTTTTTGCCGTTCATGTCTCCGCCAGCAGCCTCCACCACTGCCGCCAAAGAAAGCGGTCCACCGCCTCCAGAAACCAAAACTGTTGTCGAGTATGAAGCAAAAAAAAGCGGGCCACCACTTCAATCTCCAAGAACCAGAAGTGGCATCGCGGATAATTTGTAGGATGTATTGGCGGCGGCACAAGCGGCGGCATAAAGTGCTGAACGGGCGGCAGCGGTGTTCCGTCATGCTGATGGTTCTCTTCATCGGAGGCCGTTGTCTCTTACCCAACAACATGGTTGGTTAAAGATATATAGAGAGAGAAGAGGGTTTTTAGAGAGAGAGAGGGCGGCGGTACCGTGGTGGTGGTGGTGGAGAAGTGAGAGTATGGGGAAGATAATAAGAGGGAGCCAAAAATCAAGGAGAGAATCTCGGCCATTGTGTTTATCTGCAGGATCCTTTACATTAATTAGCTAATTGAAACATTGCCTTTTTAAATGTTAATTGTGTTTTTACCCTTTTACCCCGGTGCATATGTGCACCTTAACAATAGCGATTTTTTCAAATTTTAAATCAATTAAAATAAATGATTTTTTGTATGCCGTTGATCTTTATTATGGACGAATGAGATTGGTTAGCACGGTTAACACTAATTAGACGGTTAACAAAAGAAGGGCCCTCTCTCTCTATATATATATAGGGTAAGGATCAAGGGAGAACCTTGAAAAAAGAAAGAACCGAAGAACCATGAAAAAACGGATGAAAAAATATATCAAAATGGATGTCAAATTAAAGATAATAAAATGATGAATTTTTTGGTGTAATTTGTTTCGCTTTAAATTATGTCATACTTCGCCAATTTTGAATTTAAAAACAGAGGGTAAATACCTTTTTTTATTAAAAAAATTGGTTATAACTACCTTTTAATTAATAACCATTGGATCATCTTAATCTAATGGCTTGGATGAGTTCTTCGGTTCTTTCATTTTTTCTTGTTCTCTCCCGATCCCATCCCTATATATATATATATATATAATAATGTATACCATCTCCTCCAATATTATAAATAATCTTTACCAAATTACTATAACTACAAACTATTTAGAAATTGATAAACTCCAACATCATCTTCTTAAATCAAAATAACCAACAAACAAATTGTATAGAAATTCAAGAATACTAACATAACATTCACAAATCAAAATAAACAACTCATTATTTAGAAGTTCATAAACAAAAATAATCAGGAAACTAATTGTTTTAAAACGATCACATTAAAAAAAATCACTTGTCTTCCAATATCGCCTTCACAAATTCCGGTTTGAAAGATCCATCCAAGCCTTTCCAAATTCGCAATTGAGTCGGATTATTTCCAAAATACATGCTAACACGTACAACTTGCATAGTATTAAAACCCATGTTCTTCAACTCGTTAGGCAAACTATCCAAACTCTCCAGGTTAGGCGAAGAAGATGTAATAACCGTAACCAGCTGATGCATTTCATCAGAGACAGAAGCAAGCCCCTTTTCTATTAGCTTTGTCATATCATCGACTGCGGCGACTTTTCTTTTTTTCCTTCTCAATGATGTTTCACCTCCATTTGGAGCGGAGGAAACCGATGCAACATTAGAAGGGTTGGATAAAGGAACAGTGAAACCTTCTGTTTCGGCACCGTCTTCAGTTTCCATATTTATATTCTCTAATGCATCAGCTGCAGATTCAGCCATAGATCCAGTAGCTCGATCCTTCCCAAAAATAATTGCCAACCGTTGATACCTGTAATCTTTTCTCGCATCTTCGAAACAACCTGTTCATATGTACCAAACTTAAAACTCCCATTGTCACATCTACCGCGGCCAACAGCGATCTCTTGGAGGATGGAAATCAGAACTTCTTCTTCTCCGTTATCCCAATTACGTCTATCTGCCATGACTTATTTTCTGCATTTTATATATCAACAACGATGATAACATAAATTCAACAATTACAAAAACAAAATCAATATATCCATTGAGTCCATGCGAAATAACAATAATAATAAAGTAATTACGAAATTCCTAAAACGAACATCAATAAAACAATTTTAAATCTCTCAAACTCTACTTGACATCCAAGATTGAAACATCTCTTGGGCTAAATCATCTCTCCACTGAGTCCATTCATTACTTGCCTCAACAACATCAATGGATTCAAAATCATTTGGTTCATCTTCCCCGATAGGCATATCTTCAAGTGTTATAGTCGTGTTCTCCTCGGGATCAAGAGCTATGTACATCCTGATAAAATTACGTAACAACGCACATGCTATGATCATTCGGCCTTGATATCTTATTGGATAGAAAGAAGGACTTCGTAATATAGCCCAACGTTTCTTCAAGATACCAAAACACCTCTCAATAATATTTCTAGCTTGTGAGTGCTTCATGTTAAAGTATTCCTCCTTATTCGTAGGTACACGACCACTGTTATCCCATTCCCGTAAATGATATCTAGTACCTCTATATGGTGCCAAAAAACCTTCACCGTTGACATATCCCGCATCGGCTAAATAATAATTACCTAATAATAATTAAAAGTATTAGTTGTAACTAACGACATATGTTTAGTTGTTTCATACTTAGCCTATTTTTCAATACTTCTAATATTATGAATATTTGAGCTAACAATCTCCCCCTAAGTATTGAAAAATGAAAATTTGACTATGCATAATTAGGCTAAGTGAAATAGACAGAGGTTAAACAATACCTCAAAGATTCATTTCATTTCTTTTTAAAGTTTACAGAGTTATGTAAATGAGACTCAGACATTTGCATCTGTGAAGTCGTTGAAACTTCTGTTGTCGAATCCCACTTCTCTGAGCTTGTGATAGAATTTGATGCAGAGTTCTCTTAAGCCAATTGTAGCATCGATATCTCCGATCATTTTGTCTGCTGATTCTGGATTCATAAGCTCAGTACCTCTGTTCTCTTCTAGGATTGATCTGAACTTGTTCAGAGTACTGGTTGCATACTTCTGACAATCCATTTCCACAAAAAGTCTTAATTGACCAGCAGGATCCTTATATACTAACCCGTACCTTGGTGTTTTTATGATTGAGTTGGGCACGACAGAAGGTGGGCAGTGATCCTTTGGTGGTCTTAGACTTAGGCTTCTGATTCCAAGATCTCTTCCCAGTTGAAAGTCTATCATGCTATATAGTAGAAGCTTTTTCCTCATCGCTTTCCTGAATACTTGATAGGCCCTTCTGTTTGCATCGGTGTCGAAGTTTTCTTTTGTCCAAAGTAGAAGGTCTGGTAGATCGTAGGGGTTCAAGTTCCTTATATCGGCATCTGAAAATTGATTTCCGGACTTGTTCTCCCTTTTGACTTTGTAGATGTTGTACCTGATCTTTGGAAAGGTTCTTGTTTGAGAGAATTTGCAGTAAATTACCTTTTCAATTTTAGACTCTGAGAAGACTTCTGCCCTTGCTTTTGGCTTTGTTCTGGTGAAGGTGTTATCAAGGTCAGCTCTGAGTTGAGGATCTTCGATGTGTGGCAAATGATTGTTCTGATATTGCTGTCTGTAAAGATACCTATACACCACCTCTTCCATTTCTGCATGTCATGTAGTCGGTGGTGGTATTGGTCTTCGCAGAGCATCCATTTCTCGTTTTATCTCTGCAACCCTACCCTTTGTTACCTTTGCTTTTGGATCAAGGATCGGAATTTCTGATAGAGGATCTAAATTGAATGCCCAGTCTTCTTCAGGTTTAGGAGTGACAAAGGCATCGAATGAGCTCTTCATCAACTTCTCTGTCGTCTGAGGCATTGCCTTTTTCTTCTTTGGTTATTCTGTCATGATACCATTTCCTTTATCTTTGGGTTGGGGAGGCTCAGAACCTGTTGCCTGTTTTGGACTTTCTGGGATTGTTTCTGTTGGTTTGGGTGTAGAGGTTTGTGTGGGTATGATGGGGATTGCCTCTGTAGTTTTTGACACTTCAGTTTTTGAGGACTTTGGTGGGGATGGTTCTGTAGATTTTTCTTCTGTGAGCTCGGTTGTGGTTTGTGGAGGGATATCAAAACGTCTTGTAGCTCTGAAAGCAGATACGAACTCCATTCTTTTTAGGACATAAGTAGCAGAACGTTTTGGTTTGTTAGGTTTGTGGGCGATTGATTTTCTTCTGGGGTAGGTTTTGAGTTGGGTTGTTGGTTTTGGTGTAGCAGTGGGAAGTTCTTCTGAGGAGGAAGATGTCAGAATTTGAACGTTTTCTTGTGTAGGGACATCTTCTCCCAAGACAGAGGTGGTTTCCACAGAGGCTGGTGTTTCCTCTGTGGGCCTCTGTTGAGTTCCCTGAGTTTGGGTTTGGGGATCTTGAGTTTCAGGTGTTTGGGCTGTAGCAGTGGTTTCTTCAGAAATTATTTCCACAGAGTATGTTGTTTTCTCTGTGGACTGTTCTTGTGTTCCTTGTTGGGTTTGAGTTGGGGGTGCAGAGGATATTGGTTCTGCTGAAAAAGGTGGAGCAGTTAGGCCTCTTGCTGCAGCTGTTTCCGTTTGTTTCTGCCCTTGTTTCTCCCCCTTAGGATGATCTGATGGACCATGATGGTCATCATCAGAGTCATCCTGACTCTTATCTGATGTACCCTCTGCCCTGCATGATGTTTCTGCTTTCTTTGGTGGAACATCCCCTGCAGCAATCATCTTCGCGCATAAGTCATCACAGAGGCCGAACAGTTTTTCAACCTCTGTTTCTGTGTTGAAGCGCATTCTACCGACGCTTTCTTGAAAATCTCTGACGTAGTTTACGTTGGCAGCTGTGAAGGCTCTGATGAACTCTGTCATTTGATCAAGGATTCCTTGCCCAAGTTCTGTGAGTTGAACTCTTGTCATGTAGTCAGAAGGCTTCATGGCTTGAGTGTTTTTCATTGTTTGCTCTTGAACTTCTTCTAAGGCCTTCTTTAGGTCTTCAGGTGTAAGGCCCTTAAAAGCAGAGGATTGGTCTTTGAGTTTGTGCAGGAAGTTTTTGACAGAGTCGTTGAATGCAGAGGTTGCATCTTTTTCAAAATCAGTTGCTGCAGAGGTGGCAGTGTTTGTTGCAGTGGACTTCATCTGTGCTATGGCATGTTGTACCTCTGTGGACAGATTGTCCATTTTGGTATTCAGTTCAGAGATGGCCTTGGATGTAGTTTCTGCAAAAGATGTGAAAGAGCTTTGCAACTCTTTCATTGTTTGGTTCACAGAGGTGACAAGGGTTTGGAACTCATCCCTTGATACGTGTGAACTTGTTGTAACCTCTGGAGGAACATATTCGTCTCCAGAGTTTGTCCTTGTTCCTTGGATACCTTCTTTCGCCCCTGTTTGTACGTCGAAGGCGGAAGGATTTCCTTCTGATCCTCGAGTAGAAGCAACATGTGCCGCAAACTCTACAGAAGTTCAGTGAAGAACATTGTCCAAATCCACTCCAGAGGTGGGTATTGGAATATCCTTCTGTTGACTCGGAGACTTGTCTAGAGTCTCTTCGTCTCTGTGCTCTCTAATCCCCTCTGAAGGGATGTTGGGCCCTATTGTTGTGTGCGTGGTAGAGGAAACGAATTCCTCTGCTAGAATGTTAGGTGTGATTTGAGGCAATAAATCACGAACTATGGGTGAGTCCTTTTGAGAGGACTCCCCAGGAATGGTTTCCCCGGATATATTAGGCACATAGGTTGAAAGAGTAACCTCTGGCTGGCTGGGTGGGGTTTGGATCGAGTTGTTCTGCTCTTGTTCAATGATACCTTCTGCCGCTAGACCGATGGTATCAGATATGTGGGTTGCACTGGGAGGGGGTTGGGGATGTGTGCCTTCTACTTCTGCGACATCTTTTTCTGTAGGACCCTCTGTGGTTTCTACCCTAACCTCTTCCTCTATTGTATTCCCTATGGTGACCTCTTCTTCTGCAGTTTCTACTACCTTAGTCGTTTCTCCTGCTGTCCTCAAGGAATCATACATAAAATGAGTTCCTATGAGTTGTTGAACGTAAGGGTGCAGAGTTTGTGTACCTTGAGCCTCAGATATGACTTCTATTATATGTTGAGGGGTTCGTTGTTGAGTGTCAAAACTGGAATGAGGTGGGGAAATTGCTTCTGTTGATTCATGGGATAGAGGCTCGGCGGTCCATCCTGAGGAATCCAAGGTGTGAGCTATGTCGGGTTGATTGAGGAAGGCAATAAAGTCTCCCTATTGATCTGCATAGTTTATTGGGGAGGGATGTTGCAGAAGTATAGTTTGGTCTTCCTCTTCCTGTTCGACTCCCTCTGCAATGGACTGCAGAGGTGATGTGGGTTTCTTCTTCTTTGACTTCCTCTTCTTTGGCTTAGGGGCTCCCTCTTCTGTGGATTTGGTTTTTCGTTTCTTTTGTTTTGGAGGGGAGGCAGGTGCAGAGGATCCTGTTTCTTTTGCAGGTGGTGGAGAGGGTGAGCTGCAAAGGATGTAGTTTCCTCTGTGGGTTTCCTTTTCTTGCTCTTCTTTTGGGTTTTGCTTGCAGAGGTTTTTCTCTTGGATGAAGAGGGGTATATGCATTCTCTTTGGGCATGGAATCGTTCCTGTACTGATTGATGTTTTTCTAAAGCTTTGGCCCATTCTTCTTCTGTCATCCTCTCCACTACATCTAAATCTAAGGGGGCTCCTAGACACGGGGGTGTCACAGGACTTGGTTCTGGAGTCCTGTGGGCGCATATATACTCTAACTTCATATGTTTACCTGTTGCATATGTCAGAAGCTTCTTCGACAGAGGTCTGCAATGAGGATAATCGTCTTCATGCTCTGAAGGAGTGTTTTTGTTCATGGGAAACATTTTTACAATTGGCCCTTCCATTGGCCATTTCTCCATAAGAAGTAGAGGCTCGAATAAGACTCCTATTATTCTTTGATATTGCAGAGGTGGCAGATATCCTGGTGTATTTGTTTTGGCTTTCTGGGTTGCAATCTTTCTGTCGATTGTATTCACTATCTCCTGCATCATGATGGTGGCATAATCAAGTGGAAGATCATAGTAGATCCCATACATGATGGTCAGGATCTGGTGTGAGCTCTGGTCAGGGCTACCGATTTTCCCTGTGAGACAATGGTTCAGGATGGAGAAGAGGGTATTCCAAAGAGGTGGTAGTCTGCTTCTGCGGAATTCATTGCGTTTCCTTAGGGTTGTGTTATACCCTAACATCTCTACAAAACGACAGAGCTCTTCGTCCGTCGGATCTTCAGCATACTGCTTTATTCCAAGTAGACCTCTGGTTGGTAGGTTGAACTCAAGCGAGAACATAGTTTTGTTGAACATGAGTTCGAGGTATTCAGATTTGTCTGGCTTCGAAATATAGCCCTTAATCAGAGAATCATCTGAATCAAATCGGCAACTTTGCCAAAATTGATTCAGATATCGAGCGGAGATTTTGGTTGGGGTTTTGGAAAGGAGGGGGTATAGGATATGGTTTTCCATGATATTGAGGAGAAGGGCATGGGATTCGCCGAAGGCTGTTGGTGAGGGTACCAGGTAGCAGTTGTTGGATTTTAAAGGAAGAAAATCCTCAAAATGTTCTTTGGTCAGAAAATGTTGAAGGTGGGTGGTTGGTGCAAAATTAGCAGAGTCGCCAGAGTTTTCTCTTTCTGCATTTCCAGCGATGTTAGGGTTTTGGGAGTGCTCTGAATGTACTGGGGATTGTTGAGGAGAGTTCACCGGAGAGTTCTGAGCAGCGTGGGAACTGGAAGCCATTTTTGCAAAGAAAAGATGAAGTTTTGAGAGTAGTTGCAGGTTCGTCGGAGAAGAAAGTAAGTTTTTGCGAGGAAAGGTAACTTGAGTTTTATACTGAGTATGTAACGGTAGAATCTGAAAGGGTTAATATTTTGAGGTAAATAACATTTGGGGTCCGCACTTGAGTGGTTACTGCAGGTTCAACTTTTCAGAGGAACGTGCTCCATGTAGGTCCAATGGAAAAATGACATGTCATCTATGTCAGTTATGACGAGACGTCGTGGGCGACCTCATTAAATGCTAGGCGCGTGGGCTTCTTTACCTCCACATGATTTTCACTCGCAGAGATGTGACCGTTACTGTTACAGAAATGACCAAAGTAAAAACTGACAGAGGCTCTGTGAAAACCTTGTATTTCTTTCCTCTGTAGGTTGTATCTTGACTAAAAATGGTTGAAAAATCCATGGAGAGGAGCGATAAATTATTAGTATAGAAACTCCTTTGCAACGGTATTTGGACCTCTGCCAGAGCTAGCAGAGGCTCTGAGACAAGAAATTTCTCATATCTAACGATTTATAAACATTTTTTATCATCCCGGTTTTTGATTGTTTTTAACAATGTTTTTAGGACCTATTTAAAAATTTGTGTCCTAGAAAATTGTTTTGGAAAAAGGGTTTGTGCAGCAAAAAGTCTTTTAAAACATGTGTTGGTCTACATAAGTTCTTTCTTATGGGAAGAACTCTGTAACCATTGACTTCTGTTGCAGTGCATTTGTACGCGATGATTCTTTTTGAAATTGACACCCAAGGTGATCGACAGAGTTTCCAAGATTATTGACTTATGATCAGAGCTTTTGCCCGCAGAACCTCTGTTGGACTCAACAAAGGCTATGTGACCTTAAATTTCTAATAATGGAAAGCTCAATATTCTTTTTGATCAAATTATATTTGGAATGTTTTTAATAATGTTTCTAGAACATATTTAGAAATTTGTGTCCTAGAAAATTATTTTCAAAAAGAATTTGTACGAGATACCAACCTTTTTGTTCTTTTTTGTCCGGCAAAGTTCTTTTCTTCTGTAGATGTCATCTCTTCCTTTGCTCCCCTTGACTTATAAATCTCTGTAGATTAAGCAAGGTCTCCTATTGCTCCCCCTTGACTTATAAATCTCTGTAGATTTAAGCAAGGTCTCCTATTGCTCCCCCTTGATCTAATCAACTTCTGTAGATCAAGTACGTTCTCCTTCTACTCCCCCTTGACCTAATCAACTTTTGTAGATCAAGTATGTTCTCCTTCTGCTCCCCCTTGACCTATGCTTGGTTCAATAATCAAAAGTAATGTATATAACATAGGTCAAGTGTATCAGAGGTTCTGTAAGGATCGTCAGAGGTTCTGAGGAGTCCTACAGAAGCTCTGTTGATTTCAGAATTGAGATTTTAGAATTTACATACAAACGCAATTTATTTACTGAATTTAAAAAAATAGGAAAGCTTATTATTTTAATAATTTACAGAAAAATATTTATATATATAAAAAATGAAGATAAGGTAGATACTTACAGAGGTTAATTTATATTTATCATTCCTAGTTTACCCACCAAGTAAAGGAATCTTTTCTCATCAAGTGCCTTGGTGAATAAATCAGCAAGCTGAAATTCTGTTGGTACAAAATGCATCTCGATGGTTTGATTTTCAACATGATGCTTCAGAAAGTGATACCTGATATCTATGTGCTTTGTCTTTGAATGCTGTACTGGATTGGCAGAGATGGCAATTGAACTTTTGGAATCACAGAAGATGGGGATTTTGCAGATGTTGTGACCATAGTCTTTCAGCTGAGTTTTCATCCACAGAACTTGAGAGCAACAGCTAGCAGCAGCAATGTATTCAGCTTCTGCCGTAGATGTTGAGACACAATTCTGTTTCTTTGAAGTCCAACTTACTAATTTCCCACCTAGGTATTGACAACTCCTAGAGGTACTCTTTCTGTCGAGTTTGCATCCTCCATAATATGAATCTGTGTACGCCTTTAGTCCAAAACCAGAGATCTGTGGATACCAGAGACCAAGATTTTTGGTCCCTCTGAGGTATATGAAGATTCTCTTTATAGCAATATAGTGTGACTTCTTAGGATTAGCTTGATATCTTGCACAGAGGCATGTGGCATGCATTATGTCAGGTCTACTTGCTGTTAAGTATAATAAAGACCCAATCATTCCTCTGTAAAGAGTGCACTCGATAGAGATGCCATTTGGATCTGAAAATAGTTTATTTCCAGTGGCCATTGGGGTTTTCATGACAGAGGCATCAGAGAGGCTATATTTTCCAAGTATGTCAGAGACATATTTTGATTAGTTTATGAAAATTCCTTCTGATGACTGTTTGACTTGAAGTCCAAGGAAAAAGGTTAATTCTCCCATCATACTCATTTCAAACTCACTATGCATGAGCTTTTCAAAATCTTTACATTTTTGTGCATTTGTAGACCCAAAAATAATGTCATCTACATATATTTTTACAAGAATAATCTCATCACCTTCTCCTTTATAAAATAGAGTTGTATCAGTGGTACCTCTTTTGTAGTCGTTATCGAGAAGAAAGGTAGAAAGTCTTTCGTACCATGCTCTTGGAGCCTGTTTAAGTCCATATAGAGCTTTGTCGAGGTAATATACATACCTTGGGTACTTTGAGCTTTCAAACCCTGGTGGTTGTTGGACGTATACTTCTTCTTGAATTTCACCATTGAGAAAGACAGATTTTACATCCATTTGATATACTTTAAAACCTCTGTAGGCTGCGAAGGCTAAGAAAATTCTTATTGCTTCGAGCCATGCAACAGGGGCAAAAGTTTCATCGTAATCTATGCCCTCTTCTTGGCGATATCCCTTGGCCACCAGTCTTGCTTTGTTTCGAATGACCACTCCATCCTCATCCTTTTTGTTTCTGAAGACCCACTTAGTCCCTATGGCATGTTTCCCTCGTGGCAGAGGTACTAGTGTCCAGACCTTGTTTCGCTCAAACTGTAGAAGCTCTTCTTGCATAGCATCCACCCAGTTTGGATCTTCCAAGGCCTCAGAGATCTTTTTCGGTTCGATCACACTAATAAAGTTGGTAAAGAAACAAAAATTTGCAGAAGCTGATCTTGTTTTTACCTTATCAGTGGGATTACCGATGATTTGGCTTGGAGGATGGTTTTTTGTCTATTGAGTTATTCGTGGAAGATGATCATTTGAGTCATCAAGTTGAACTTCTGTGGTTGAAGTGGTTGATGGTTCTGCCCTTGTGCTTAGTTAAGCTTCTGTAGGAATGGGTATTAGAGTTGGAATTTCCTCCTCTGTAGCCATTGTGGTTTCATCTTCACTTTCCTCTGGTGTTTTTTCTGGTGTTGTTTCCTCTGTTGGATTTTTTAGTATTTGGATTACCTCTGTTGTAGAATCTTTTGTTATCGTATCTTCTGTTCGATTTTCAACACCTGTAGTAGTTCCAGAAGAAGATGAGGTATTAAATGGATCAGATAGAGAGATACTTACTTTGTTTACAGGTGATTCTGCAGAGGTTATATTGGTTCCAGCAGAGGGATCAACATCGTCATTGAACATCTCTTGAAATAGAAGACTTAAATCTTCTTTTGTTTTTGAGATGCCAGAGGATTCCTTGTTTAGCCCGAGTTCTGAACTGAGTTGTTCAGAAGTCTTTTGGAATGAGTCATCAAAGGACACATTGATGCTTTCTACAATCGTGCGCGACTTCAGAAGGTAAACTCTGTAGGCTTTGGAAGCGGCAGAGTACCCGATGAACTTGCCTTGGTCAACTTTTACTTGAAACTTTCCTCTTGATTCTCTGTCGTTTAAGACAAAGCATTTGCACCCAAATACATGGAGAAACTTGATATTTGGTCGCCGTTTGTTGACCAATTCATAAGGAGTTTTGATGTGTCTTTTCACGATTGTTGAACGATTTTGGGTATAGCAAGCAGTTGAAATTGCTTCTGCCCAAAAGGTCATTGGTAATCCGTATGTAGATAGCATGGTTCTTGCAGCCTCCAAGAGCGTGCGGTTCTTTCGTTCGACCACGCCATTCTGTTGTGGAGTGCGTGCGGCAGAGAAGTTCTGGGATATTTCTTCTTCTGTAAGATAGGCTTCAATGACAGAGTTTTTGAATTCTGTGCCATTGTCACTTCGTAACTTCAGAATTCTGCACTCATAAAGAACTTGGATTCTTTTCATTAGATTAATCAGGATGCATGGAACATCTGATTTCTTTCTGACAAATTCAACCCATGTAAATCGTGAATATTCATCAATTAAGACAAGTATATATTTCTTGCCACCTAGGCTCTGTATAGCGATTGGACCACAGAGGTCAACGTGAAGCATGTACAGAGGCCTAGGACAAGACACATCAGTTTTGCCTTTGTGGGAAGCTCTTTTGAGTTTTCCCATTTCACAGGCAGAGCATAAATGATCCTTATTAAATTTAACATTACGTAAACCTTTGACTAGATCAAGTTTTACCAGTTTATCTAGAGTATGAAAGTTTAAATGACAGAACTTGTTGTGCCATAGCCAGGCTTCTTCACTCTTGCTTGCAACAAGGCAAATGTTGTCCTTGTTTTTGGCATTGAAGTTCATTAGATACAGATCACCTTTTCTTTCGACTCGCAGAAGTTCTATTCCGGTGTCTTCACTTCGTAGAGAGTAGAATGTTCTCTTGAACAGTACATCGAATCCCGTATCACAAAGTTGGTTGACACTGAGTAGGTTGTGTTTAAGGCCATCCATATATGAAACTTTGTGTACGGTGATATTTTCTTTCTTTATGACTCCATAACCTTTAATATGCCCCTTTTGTTGTCTCCAAAGGTCACTGATCCACCATCTTGTTTTTCTAGGTACGTGGATAGAAGACCTCTGTTGCCGGCCATGTGCCTTGAGCATCCAGAGTCTAGATACCATATTGGCACATACTGCTTCTGCAAGACAATCACAGAGTTTTAGGTACCCATATCCACATGGGTCCAGTTTCGTTAGAATTTTTCAAGTTTGCCTTAGCATTCTTGAAATACATTTTATCTTTTGTCGAAGAATCAATTTGTTTCTCTTTAATATTTGATTTAGGTGCTGAGAGAAAACAATTTGAACTACAGAAATGATTATTCAACTTGAACATAAGATCAAAGCAATAACAGTATTGAACATCAGAAGTGATTTTCTTGAAATTTTTATTGAAAGCTTTAAACTGGGCTACAGAGGCATTACATTCTATTCTAGCATTTGGCTTCCTATTACAAAAAGATTTATGTAGATTAGATTGCTGCAAAAATCTTTGTCTGTAGCAGCCTTCTGTGAGTCCCTTCTGTGGTGAACTTCTGTTGATTTCACTGTCACAGAAGAAAAAGATTTGTTAGGTTTTGGCCATTTACACTTTTGTTGCCATGTTGGTTTCTCTTTAATTAGTTTTAGGGGTTTTAAAAACTTTGAATCTTTTGGATTTTGAGAGGACAAATTAAAATTTTCAAGCTCAGGAGAGATTTGGGCTTGTTTACCCATGTCCTTAAAGTGTGGACAGATAGGACTCCTTGTGATTTTCTCCTTGGAAGGAATAGTTCTGTTAAGAACTTTAGAGGGTAGTTTAACATCCTCCGAGTCACAAAGAACCTTTTTTGTTTTGTCAGTCTCTGATTCGTCAGATGATGAATCGTCCTCATATACAGAGGTTGAGTCACCATTATTTCTTTCGACACATGCTGGACTTTCCGAGCATGTGTCATAGTTGCTTTCTTCATCTGAAAAATTATTTTCTAAGTCAACAGAGGTGTCTGACAAGATCTCTTCAGAGAGTTTTTGATCTATAGAAGTTGTACATAGATTTTTCAAAACATCTATTTTCCCAATTTCCATTATTTCCTTTTCAATTATATTTCTTAGTTTTTTATTGAAAAGGTTGGTTTGAACTCAAGTGCTTCTGCAGATAATTTCTTTTCAGAATCTATTTTGCAGACAAAGGCAACTTGAGTTTGAGTCTCTGGTTTACCAAACCTGAAGATTCCTATCTGATCTTGAGTTTTCAGGTATCTCTTTGGTTTGGATCCTCTTTTGACAGAGGTTGAAGGTGATAAATCTGTGTTTTCAAACCACACATTTATCATCTTCATGGGTTTCCTTAAGTGAGGTTCCCTAGAGACTTTTACTCTCTTACTTACAGTAAATTTGGAAAATTTGGTTTGTTGATGTTTCCTAAAACAAATTGAGATGACAGAGGTTTATTCTTTTTGTTTTCTGTACCTTGATTAATATCACTGTACCCAATACCTCGCCTTCCTATTTGAGTGTTTATTTTCTCATACACCTTCTGTGCATCTCGATAATTTTTAATTAAAATATCTCTTCTAAGTAGATCTTGCCAAAGGACTTCTCTTTCCTTTTGAAAATATTCCTTGAGAGCTAAGTTGTTTAATCTATCGCTCTCAGAATTTGAAAGTTCTTTTGTTTTGGATTTTAAAGATGTATTTAATTCAGAAATTCTCTCTTTTAAAGGAAATAGATTCTTGTTCCAGTTTGCTTCTAATTCTTCCTTTTCTTTGAAATTTTTTGCTTTTTGTTTAGTGAGAAGTCTAGCTTCTCTTTCATAAAAAGTGAGCTTTTTCTGAATATCATCACAAGTCTTTTTCAGTTCAATATTTTCAGTTTTAATTAAAAGTAAATCAACTTCTGTAGTACTAGAGGTGGAGTTTGAAGTGGATACCTCAGTGTCAGAGTCAGAGCTGATTTCTGCCGTGCCACAGAACAAGGCATTGTTGGTGTATTCATCATCAGAGGTTGTGTCTGACTCCCAATCTTCCTTGTTCACCACTTTATTCGCCATGAGTGACTTTTGAGCATAATACTCAGCTTTCTTTTTGTAAAAAGTTGAGTCCTTCTGTGGGCGATTTGGCCTGGTTCTGCATTCATTGGCAAAGTGGCCTGGCTTCCCACAGTTGTAGCAACCTTGGTTCTGGAAAGTATTACCAGCTCGATCGTCGGACCTCTGTCGGTCACCACCTTTTTCCGATCTGCATTCATTAGCATAATGACCAGGCTTACCACACTTGTAGCATTCTTGTGGTGTGTAGCTTGCCTTGTCATCTGACCTCTGTCGGTCAATTCCTCTGTTGTACCTTTCACTCGACCTCTGTTGGTCGTCACTTCTGTCGTTCAACCTCTGTCGGTCAGCTGATTCTTCTCTTCTTCCTCTATTATCTCTGCCATATCTTTCATTACCAGAACTCTTTTGGTTTCCTCTGAATTCTCTTGTCAGTAGTGCTAAGGATTTTGCTATTGATGCCAGAGTGATCTCTTCCTCTTCCACAATCTCTTCGTCTTCGCTATCAACTACCACCTTTTCTTTTTCTCCTTTTTCTTTTCCTCTGTCGCTCTTTCTTTCCTCGGCCTCTCTGTTGCTTCTGTAACTTTGCCAACCAAAGCAAGAGGTGCAATGGTTAGTGTCTTTGCTTGTGCTACTTGAGGCTCTTGTCCAGCTAATGTTCCGTAGAGGTCTGAAAGAGTCAAGGAATCTAAATCTTGATTGGTTTGTAAAGACATAGATAACTGGAGCCATTCTTCGTTCAGACTTGTGAGAAACATGACGTTATTCTCTTTAGAAGTTCCGTGGATGCCGAACATCTTGCACTTATTGATCAGAGAGTTGAACCTATCATACGTTGTTTGCAGAGATTCAGTTGTCAGGGCTTTAAAGGCGTAATATTCGTTTATGTATTGAGCCCTTCGGTTCTTCTGAGTTTTAGCTCCCCATTCAAGTTGTTTCTCCAGTTCTTTCCAAAGATCATACGCAGATTCTCATGCATCTAAGGACTGGAAGAGGTCGTTGGGGATCGCCATGATCAGAAGTCTTTTAGTTTTCTGCACGAGTTCATGTTTTTCCTTATCTAGATCTGACCAACCATCCCTGGTTTTAGGTTTTTGATGCTCAGGGATTTCAGGAGTGTCAGCTGTAGCTGGTACACGAGGTACCGTTAACATAGGGACATGAGGAGGATTATAAAGGTATTGTACGAGCTCTTTATCAGTACCCTCAAAGAAATGGATCATTCTTATTTTCCACTGAGGATACTCATCTCGTAGAAGAGTTGGTGGTTTGGTTAATGAACCAGATGTGAAGAAATTTTGTGCGTTTGTCATTTTAAGAGTAGAAAGTTTCAGAATATAGATATGACACGAAAAAGTACGAAAGAATAATCTGGAAAGATTTTCTGGGTTTGGAAGCTCTTAACAGTGCACTTTTATGGAGTTTTAACTAAAGAAACAGTTTCTCTAGATTTACCAAATATCGAATAAATCGAAAATGGCTGAAAAACAGAATCTGTTTGAAGGAATGAATAACAGGTTAAAATCAAACCACGTTTCTACCAATAATCTTGTTAAACGAGGATCGCTTGATATTGAAAAACCAAGCTTTGCTCTGATACCAATTGTTGGTTCCTGTATTTGATTAACAAAGATTATCTAATCTATTAGTTCAAATAAGATGTGTTGCGGAAGTGTATTTGAAGAACTAACAGATATGTTTATATAGAAACAACACAAAATATCAAATAAACAGTGTATGAAGAACAGATGAATATCTCAAAAATTACTGTATTTGATATATATTAAGAACACTAAGAACATATTTGACGTTAATTGTGTGCAAGTTTTTTGTGTAAAAGATTGTGCGTATTTAATATTGGTAAGGAAGAACTCAACATGAGTCTTCCTTTTATACTACTACAAAATATCTAATCTAGACAAAAAGGACTTGCTACAGGAAAGAAGGGATGACATGAACAGTTGGAAATTTGCATGCATTAAATGCGCTAATATCAAGTTGTAGGTGGTTCTTTCAGAGTTTGACACGTGTTATTTGTCAGGGTACACCTTGGTCAAGTTGATGAGATATTCCTGTAACAGTGGCAAGATATTATAAATATCTTCCAAGTGTTCAGTCTTTTCCGTAGAGCTTCTGTTAGCAGTCTTCTGTAGTTCTGTCTGGTCTTGGTGTTTCTTGAATGATCTTCTTGAATACTTCGGCAGAGCTTCTGTGGCACTTCGTAGAGCTTCTGTGGTACTCCGCAGAGCTTCTGTCGAAGTCTTTCATACTTAGCCTATTTTTCAATACTTCTAATATTATGAATATTTGAGCTAACACCGTTGTTCTTTCTCAAGCAACAGCGGGTTTTATCTTAAAAGCATGGTTCTTTCTCAAGCAACCACGTTTTTTATCTTGAAAACACAAGTTTTATCTCTCGATCTCAACCTATGTAATTCAAAACACATTAAGCGCAAGATTTTAATGGGACTTAAGCTTACTCGGAATATCTCTATCTCCTTTCTCACCTTAGGCATGCAATTTCTAGTTCTAGTTAACAATAATTCTCTCGAACTCAATTGAAAACAACAAAACAATTGTAAGCTAGCTAAACTCACAAAAGCATTAGAAACGAAATCACATGCTTCATTAATTAAGGAAAACTGATAAAAGTCACAAGTCACATGTTCATATGCTATAAACCAAATTCATTCCAACCCCCAACATCTAGAAATTAGTTCATGTTGGTGGTGGATTCAAACACAAGAGAAAGAAAAGCGAAAGTGTATGTAAACATGGTATTTGTAAACGTGATAGCAATGATGATGAACTCCCTTCTCTCGTGCTCGTATTTACTTCGCGTGTTGAACGTCTCCTCGATTGATTCTCTACCGTCGCTCCAAAAGGTGTGAAAAGTCTCTAGAAATCGCCCCTAAACTGCTCCCGGTCGACGTGTGAGGGTTGTGCCAAGAATATCCGAATAATGACCTAGAATCCGAAACAAAAGGCTGAAATTCACGAAACAGGAGGTTACGCGGCTTGTGTCGCGGTTTGCAAACCGCACACAAAGTCGTGCGTGTTTCTGAAGTCATTTCGGGTCAGGTTTTGTTTGGGTCTGGATCCTGGTTCGGGCGCGGGTCTTGGGTTTGGATCTCGGGCTTCCGTTGGCTTCGTTTTGGACTCGTTTTGGGCTCTTTTTAGCTTGTTTTCTCGATGATTGCCATCTTCTAAATTACCTGTACATTCCACTAGATAAACCATTAAAAATCCGCCTCTTTGCTCGAATACAAACCAATCTCATTGGTTTCAGAGCTGGAAATAACGCCAAAAGGTGGCGTTATCAATCATCCTACTTTCAAATTTTGGGGGCAAACTGTTTGGGAAAAATTTCACCAGTCTCAACCACGACCAAGGTAAGGTAAACACTTATTCCCTTTTTTCATAACGAAGGTAAAATCATAGTATTTTTCTCTCCTGACTAAAGATAAAATCGAAAATCTTTTACCTCACGACACTCGACCTCGACGTCGCCTAGTTCACACGACATTCGCATAAGATTATGCGACCTCGACCGACTAACGCGCTATACGACTGTTATGTTTGTCCAGTGTTTAATGCAGGAGTCAACACTATTAATGGACAACGGCTATAACCGACCAAGTCAGTTAAGAACATATAATCCCGCATTAAAGACAACGACCGTTACGGCAGTTATCAAAGTCCTTAATGATCCAATTAAAGTACCCGAAGACTATAAATATCAAGGGGAATCATCATTTCAAGGGACGGACTCAAGGACAGAACACAGATACAACATCGAACATCAAACGCAAACATTTGAACTCTGAAGAGCACTTGAAGTACAGAAACCGCTCATAGAAGAATCGCTCTCGACGCACGACATCAACGCACGACACACAGTCTAAACACACGACGGACATTGTTTTACATTAGAAAACACTTGTTACTTTACATTTTCGAAGTCTTTCCTTCATTTGTATTGTAATCTCTGTACGATCGATACCCAAAACCAAAGGACATCGCCCCTGATTGGCGACCATAGTGCATCGACGACTTCCACAGTCGTCCGCGGGTTTTTTCCTCATTGACGTTTTTCCCGCGTCACCAAATCCTCTGTCTCATTTATATTTTTGTCTTAAACGCACGCTTTTGTCGAACGATTCCTTTCTTTAGTTGTTAAAGTCCACATCGACCTTAAGTTGTACTTTGGTGCGATTTTTGGCATTAACAACCATCTTCTTTTTGTTTCTTCTTGAAAAAACGAAACGAACTGTTTGATATTTATTTCTTATTAGAAATATTTATATTTTTTTTAAGAAATCATTTCTTTCATGATTTTAATCAACCTAAAAGCTACTAGTTTTTGGCTGATTTTGTAGTTTAAAAACTACCTTGTTCTAAAAACTCATCATCTTCTGTCATTTTTCTTAAAAAACCCTAATTTCTCTAAAAGGTACATCTTTCTAACTTTTGTTAAGCTTTCGAAATCAGAAATGGCCTCACAAGAAAATCAAAACATGAACACTCCAGCTGTTGCTTCCCAAACTACCCACACTCAGGCTCCATGATGAAACATTCCTTGGAAGCCATTGACTTCAAACCCAACAACCATTTGGCCATATTAGACTTCCCAACCAAGAAACTTGCTACTCACCTTCTCAGTGATACGACCTTTCTGAAGTCCAGCCTCATCAGTTATGCCATTCAAGCTAACCCTCTGCTCTCCAAACCATCCTTAAGCAATTCTAGTACACCACCTACATCACCGAAAAGACCAGACCCAATGCACCACCACTGAGTGTCATTGCCTTTAGCACTAACATTATCTACGACAATTTTAGCCTCTCCTCTCTCCATGCAGCACTGGAGCTTCCCTAGTACAAACCCTATGCCTCTAACCTCACTGATGAAGAACTCATTAGCTTTCTGGATGAGAAGAACTACGACTGCAAGACCAACGCCAACACTGGCGAACCCCGAAAGACACTGCGTGCAATCACTCACCCATGAATGCCCTGTAACGTCCCAAAAATTACAAGGAATTTAAAATTTTAAAAATAATGCATTTCGTTACAATCAAACCATAAGTTAACAAATCCCATTACAATAAAAATAAACGTCGTTAATTAAAACCGTCAAATGAAATTTAAGCAGCGGAAAAGTTATATAATTAAATCCCCATTTAAAAAGTTAAACTTAAACAACCTTCGCCTTGCGCCCGTGTGTACCGTCATGCCCGACTGCTACTCGCACCTGAAATCATAAGATATTGGGAAGGGGTAAGCACGAAGCTTAGTGAATTCCATCACATGCGCAGATAGGAATTATATACACATCACCCCTATCCGCACATAAGCAACAACATCACAGTTACATAAAACGAGTAAACATCTACAAGTAATTATGTATCCAACACCTCGGTCCCACCGAGCCCTCGGTCCCACCGAGCCCTCGGTCCCACCGAGCCCTCGGTCCCACCGAGTTGTAATGTAACACACTCGTCACACCGAGTTTCCACAACGTTTCTTTCCACTTCCTCGGTCCCACCGAGGTGTAATGTAAAACATTTATACTAAGCATTTAAACCAATCAAATATTACACACCACAAACAACTAGTTCACACCACAAAGACAGTAGTACATACAAACTACTATGACATGCATACAACCCCTAACTACACAGTGAGAGAACTCACCTTAAAGCAACGCGAGTATCCGCAACCGCAATCACAAGCCGACCAACTTCACTCACCTTCTCCCACCTAATTACGTGTTAACAAATGTCAAAGTGACGCCCCAACCCAAAACCACGACTACTAAATTATAACATACACATTCCAGCTTTTACTCTAAAAACACAGGTCTGTTCGGGACCTGTTTAACCCCTTGTAAACTGATAAATCCAGAAATATTAATCCATAAACACAAAGTCCCATGTCTTAGGGTTCCAGGGACATATCGCACGCGCTCTAACGATTTTTCTACAATTTATTATGGATTTTACAAAACCGGTTAACTGCACAGCGAAAAACAGCACCTTTCATTACAAAACAGCGGTTTGACACTAGCTACGGTCCGAACTGGTTTTTCCGCAAAACATAAGAAACTTACTAGACTCATAAAGGGAACTTTTGGCACTGGTTTCATCCCAATCCGACATTCCTAGCAGAAGTTATACTCGATACAAAAACAGGGACAGAAACTGCAGTTTCACATAAAATGACAAATAATGCTTAGTAACCCATTAAGCCATAGCTTAACCCAAACAGACCCGAATGAACCTTTGAGGATGCAAACAAATAGGGTATTCTAAGTGCAAGTAAAAACAACCCCAAAACATACAATCAACAACCACAATGAGACCCCAAAATTTTAGCGTGGAAAACCCCTCAAAATCGAGAGTAAAAACCACGGGACTACTAGAGCCGCTTCAAATCCACTACCACCAATATTAGAGCAATACAAAGTCTTCTCTAGATTATACTAGAGGCATACAAAACCATCATACACTTGGAAATAAGCACATCAAGATGTATGGAACCAAAATAGAGCAAGAAAGGAGAAAAATCACCACAAAGTTACTGCTGTGCAGAACCCCACGAAACCATGACCTCCGGACCTCAAAACCACGATCCCACCGTCCAGAATGTTGATGAAGATGTCGTGAAGCTGCTCATCAAAAATCACGACGATCCGACCGTTCAATCTCCGGGAAACAGAAGTTTTCTGCAGCTAGGTTTTTAAAATACGAAAATATTGAGCTCCATCCCTTTTTTTCTTGTTACTCACGAACACCACCCCAAAAAATGATACAAGGGTTTGGTTTGGGTTGCATGGGCCGAAACTCTCACTTTTTGGCCCCTTAACAATTTTGGTCCCTCACTACATCCTTCTCGCAAACTAACCACGTCTTGACATATTTAACTATTAGGTCCAATTCGTCTAACCCCGCTAACGAAAACCATGATAAATAAAACGTTTAAAAAGAATTAAAACAAAGAAATTACATACCGGGATACGGGCTTTACAACTCTCCCCCACTTGGATTAGACTTCGTCCTCGAAGTCTACGTCCGCAAACAGCTCTGGATAGTTTTACCACATCTCAACCTCGGGTTCCCAAGTCCACTCGGAGCCCTTTCTGTGTTGCCACTGGACTTTCCTCAACTAGAATCTAAATTTCTCACCCCGTCTAGAATTTCTCGAATACTTTTCTTACTAACAAAACTCCTTCACGGACATTGGAAATATGATCGGAAGAACACTCCAACAACTGAATTTATTCCTAGTCAAACGACTTCGGTTGCCTCCCAACCTTAGATGTTCCATACATCCCGATTCAACTTGCAAGCTCTAACCATCCTAAAGGTGCTCACCAACATACCCTACAGGATACTCGAATCCGATAATTCCTACCATTACTGCCGATTAACTTCCACGAGTTCTAATAGACTCCCAAAATTATTTCACACAGATCATCAAACCAGTAAACTTATAATCACCCACGCAGGTCATTCCACCATAACCATTCATCACAAATAAGCATCTCAGGGTTACTACTACCATCATCATAATTATTTTCAAATCGGCTACAAATCTCCGATTACACTAAAGGTGTTTGGCCTCAAGCCCAAAAGTCGACACCTAAATATACTACTTACTTCAAAACGGTTATTGCGCATTTATTCTCTTAATTACAAAGGGCATCCTTCCCTTAACCGACACTATTCGGCCTACCATATTAACACGTGTGGAATACCCAATCCTCCACCGTCTACTTATCCCACACGCTCGCTCTAGGAAGCCTAGTTACACTGTATCAAAATACTCCTTAACGCCTACCTCCCAGGTACGTCTCAAGGCCCGGCGCATCGGAACTACCTCCCAGGTAAGTGCTCAAGACTATATCTTCCTAGTGCCTACTAGAAAGTCAAGGTCATAACACAAGAATACCGGGGTCCCACCCCGAGATACCCAACCGACCATTACCAACGACTGACTGTCATGACCAAGGATCCAAAGCAAACAGTCTACCAACAACATGCCTATCCCGGAATGACTCACTCACCCAAACATGTAAATACTCAACGTGCAATAAATGCAAAACTGTGCAACAAAAACAATCCAACAACAAGACTCCCCATCGAGCCATTAGAACCGTGCAATTGACCCCTGACTATCTCAAAGTCAAAACCGAGCAAAATGCTCCACGCTTGCTAGACCCATAGTCGGTCAAAACGCGTTTAAATAAAGTTTAAGCAAGCAATACTCTAAAATCAACATTAGTCCCAAACTCAACACGGGTTAAACAAAAGAGTTTTCCAAAAGGACTCACACCCTTAAAATTCTCAAAATGACACATAACACTTAAAAGCGCATTGCCCAAATGGTTTACAATATATTTTCAACGTCAAGATTTTTTTTTATTTTTTTTTAATTTTTTTTTCATTTCAAAAAGACCGTAAGCAATAAAACTACTATTACCAGGTCGGTAGTTACGCAAAAATGGACACGCTTGCCCCACATATGAAAATCATGTTGAAAACTATTTCATTGCAGCTTAGTTTACTCACAGAACGTAGAGCGAAATAAATAATTTCTTTGAAAATGAACCGTCACGGTTCTAGCATGAATTGACTCATGACATGTATTTAAAGTAACTGCTCGACCTTACACCGGGTGCGACAAAAGTGTGCACAAAATTTCAAAATCAGTTCCACGACATTTGACCCCAAAATTTCTCTTTTTCAACATTCAATGTTGTGGCACAAGATTCACCAACAAATCTTGCGCGCGCCGGCTAGTCATACAAAACGATGAAATGGTTTACAAATATATTTTTGTTAAAACACAACTGTCTCGTGTAAGTTTCAAACTTAAAGATAAAAACCAATCCGTTTCCATCATTTGAAAATATCGACTAAAACCTCATTAAATCTCAAAAGGTGGGGTTCTTTAAATTGATTTCCAAGATTTCTCCAAATGGTCACATAAACAAATAAGATATGCACCTCGTGAAATTAAACCCACACGACTCAACATGTCGTAAAACAAAACTTATTTAACGAAATCACTCAAATAGCTTTATACAGACATCGTGGAATGTAACTTTCCGTCTCAACTCTAACATATGTGGAGGAGTTCCAATGTTAAAGTCACAAGCCGTAGTCACTTGCCCGACATTTTAAACACCACAAAACACGAATATCATCTTACCCGAAAGAACCGTTGGAAAAATAAAGAAATGAGACAAATTCTAACAAAGTTTGCACTCCCGTGATAAAACGATTTCATACACTTTCAAAACCATATTTCAAAATCTTGTGTGTGTGCTGAACATTTCCCAAAATTCCAAAACACCATCCATAAAATGATTTGAAACACAAGAATTTGTTAATGCAATCTATTTAAAAATCAAACTTTGTGCATGACTTAGTCGGCATTCTACGCCTCGACTCCTACTCCTCCAAATCTCTCCGGTCCACTAACGTCATCCGGACATTTAAACCTCTTAGGCAAGTTAAGAAATTACGTCAAATAATCCCTACGATTTTTCCTCAAATCAAAGTCGACTCTATAAGCCTATGATTCTAGCACAAACATCCATCTTGGCCCGAAACAAACATCATCCTCATCGTCACTCCAAGTGACTCATACTAGAATCGTCCTTTTATTCCAACGACTACTAACTTATAACCTCCGACACTACCCCAACGATCATCCCATCAAAGCAAAACAAGTACACACCTGTACTAGTAGGTTTACCATAGTTGTTCCTCCTTGTGATGGCTATTCTGGGTAGATATTACAACGAGTTATTAGCGCATAATAACTCACACAAACAACGCTCACGCTCAACTCCTTGGATTCCTCGTGACTTTCCCCGACTCGAGCATTGATCCTGTGTTTCCAATAGTAGGAGCTCTACTACTACCTTCCACACCTATCATCACTCGTTCCGAGTTCCATCCAATGGGTCCAACTAGTTTCTCGCCGATAACTACACACATATGCCCGCACCGGCATATGTACACACTCTTCCTAGCTCCCTAGGAATTCCACCCAACTCCACTACCCTTGCTATGACGAAATCCCCACTAGTCATGACAAGTCGCCTCGCGAATGCACAGTCGCACACAGTGTAAAACCAGATAGACATTCGAATATAAGATTCTATCCTACAACGGTTGGACTCAAACAAGAGCTGCGCAATAGAACTAAATCCGACATTCTAAGGCTATTTGGTTCCTACCGCATACAACCTATAGTGCATTCACTTAACAACTTATCAAGGCTAGCATGAACTCCTATTAGCAAACAACAAACATGCAGTACAGTGTAATAAGCACCAAACAATCTAGCACACATACTCCTATGACATTTGCACACGTGTAAAGTACATTATGACGTGCATTTAATGCATGGGGTATAAATAGGAATGAAACCCTCCTTTTTGAGGGATCTCTTCTTCTACGAAAACCATTGCATATTTTGTCTTTCTGCAAACCCCTCTTTCATTATCTTTCTATGTGCAGATTACTTTGTGATTCTAAGTTTGTTTAGATTAGATTTACCTTATTTGTTTCCGCAATAAACTGTATATTGTGTTTTTGATTTATCAATAAACAAATTTAAAAAGTAAAAGATTTGTATTTGTTATCAACCCCCCTTCTACAAACTTTACACCCTTGTAGAACCCCTTTGGGACCAACATGTCTCACCAGCTTTGCAATAACATCTCTCGCCTCAATAAAATCCCAAACATCTTTCAATAGTGATCCATACTGCCACATCACCAACTACTTTATAATTTATATTTACATATTTTGCTGATTTATAATTACATAATTAAATATTTTAAGAACTTATCTATTAGTGTTTATATTTGTATTTACGTAACTTTTTATATTAATGTGTTTTTATTTTAGTAACCAAATTAGTAATTTGAATAAAAAACATTCCATAAAAATATCATTTATTAATAAATTGTGGATAGAAATTTTAATAAAATTATAAACATCAATGTTTAAACAAAATAATAAATGAATTAAATTAAATAAATATGGAATTACTATATTTAGTTGGCATTGCTAATTGTTTTGCTAATTTAGCAAGTGTAAGAGACTGTTTACCAAATTTTTTCTTAAGCCATGTATGAATAAATTGATCTCTTTGGGTAAACTTGTGTGTCTGAATAAATATATATTGTTGTTTCTATATTTTTTCTGAATCTGAATGAATGAATTGACCATTTTACCCCTCAATGAACTAAACAATGATCCACATATTTAAGTTCTTAATCATACAATCAACAACACACAAAATCTAGATCAACACCAATAGTCAAATACTTATTTAGAATATTTACAATGACTACACAATGAAATCCCTCTCAATATTTCTCTCACAAGATCTTATCTCTCAATTACAAAATGAACCAGGCTTCTACAAAATACAAAGACACAAACTATTTATACTTGGTCGACCCTTTGACCAACAACCTCACTTTAAAATATTTACAAAGTAATCCTTTTAATCTTGAATACAATTACATTTTAGTCCTAACAATCTCCCCCTTTGGATTCAAGATTAAAAAAAATTATCAACAGTCTTCAACAACTTTTGTCTTCAAAACTTTGACACTTTCTTCAACTTTTAGCAATCTCTCCCTTTGGGAAAAAACATGAACCTCTTCAACTGATGGTATTCTGAATAAAATTTGAAGAGTCTTTGAACAATCTCTAAACTTTGAAGAGTCTTTGAACAATATCCCTCTTTTTCTTGAAAGAAACAATCTTCTCACACCTTTGAAAACAATAGGATGTATCTTCTCTTTTGAACGTGTTGCTTTAACAACCTTCATAACTTTATCTTTGACTACTTTGATCTTTGGCGATTATCTTGTAGAAGTCTTCTTTGAAGATGAACAATTTTTGAACATTGATCTCTCTCTATTCATTTCAAATCATCTTTAGCTTGACATATATCTCCCCATTACAAACTTTGATATATCTCCCCTGATATCAAATTATGTCAAAATTTCATGAATTGCTTATATCTCCAGGTAACTCTTTGTTATATATATCCCCTTTTTGATGACTGTGAGCATCATGATCATGAAAACTCTACTTAGTAGCAGCAACATCTTTGTAACACATGTAACAATCCTCACATTTGATCTGAATAACCATCCAAAAGGAATTTCTTATGAACGTTATGACTGAAAAAACATACTCTATGTGTGTATGTGATTATGTATGAAAGAATTTAAGAAATTTATGCTTGATCAGGCTCAAAATGTGTAAACTATTGAGACACAATAAGTTTTCCGTAGACTTAATGTGCATGATTGAAGTGTGAAAGTGAGGCAAACTTCCTTCTTTTTCAATATCTAAACCTTTCAAATGAAGATTAGATAGATTATGTGTTGCGTCCCTAAGAAAAATCGAAACATCTCATCTTTTTTAGAAAATGATGAGTAGCTGGTGGGGTTAAAGCAAGAGTTAGCATGGGCTTATTGCCTTTTTCAATGATGGTCACCTAAAAATTGTGAACAAGTCAGTAGATGTGGCTACGCGGCTCAGAACTAGTTGGTGTAGAGTTCTTTTATTTTTTTAACTTTGTTCTCACACCCTCTTTCTGTTTTTAATCAACCCACTTCCAACCAAACTCTCATTTTCATTTTACCTCAGCACAATGAGATTACTCAACCGCATGAGTTACCTCCCCCTCTTTGGTTTAAGGTCACTCACCCCTCAATCGCCCAAGGATGACTTCCGGGGGAGGAAACACATGTTAACATGAATCCATACAAGTTATTTATGCTCTCACATTTCCATATGAATGATCCACAAGAATATCATCATAATTTGAGCATTGAACTTTGAATATCTTACAAAACAAGGATAATGAATAAATGAAATGAATTCGAAAGACTTATTTGAGGATCCGACAATGTTTCAAAAAGATCAAATATTATGAATGATACGCATGAAATATAAAGGTTCAAAAGATTGGAAAGTTGTTTATATGAACAAATATAAACAATCATGAAAGAAACGCTCAAGTTGAAATAATATATGATACTCAACAAACTTTAAATACAAACAGGAGTATTACCATCGAAAAATTGTTTTGCTTTGAGACATGGTAATAACAAGTTCAATAAAAAGCTGAACCAGTGTGTATGAATACTTGAAAGTATATAGAAAAGAAAATATGCAAGTATTTATCTTTGAAAACACACAGTCAGAATTATTGTTGTAACCTGAGATCTCCATGAAAATATTTATAATCACACTTCTAAATTCATAAAATTTGGTTGAGAATAGAGAAGTGGTTTGAACATTTAATAAAACATTTTTCATGTTCAAAAGTTGTCCTTCTTTCATACAAATGGAGATCAAGAAATAGAAAATACACACATTCCGCTTAGAATCCGTAACTCCTCCTTGAATTATTCTGCAAAAAAAAAACTTAGGACCCCTCCCCTTGTAGAAACAATATTTACCTGCAAAACAAATTAAGACTTGGTACCCATATGAACATGAGTGCTGAAATGTTAGAAAGTCTCAAACTTTAATAAAAATATTACCTCCCAAGACAAAAGCAACATAATTTAAAGAAACTCCCCTCAACCTGATCCAAAGATCAATCTAGACAGAAGGACTTAGCATTCCAAGCTTGTTGATAAGAAACTTAAATCTTTTCTCATCTAAAGGTTTTGTGAATAAATCTGCAAGATGAATTTATGTGTGAACAAAATGCATCTCTATTGATCTTTTCCCACGTGATCTTTTATTAAATTGTACCTGATATCTATGTGTTTGGTCTTTGAATGTTGGACCAAATTAGTAGTTATTGCTATGGAGCTCTTTGAATCACAATATATAGAGACTTTGTAGAAGATGAAACCATGATCTCTCAGTTGAGTCTTCATCCACAGAACTTGTGAACAACAACTAGATACAGTGACATATTATGCCGCAACAGTAGATGTTGAAACACAATTATGTTTTATAAACGACCAATTGAACAATTTGTCACCTAAAATTTGACATGATCTAGATGTGCTCTTAGGATCTAGCTTATTACCTGCATGATCTGCATCTGTGAAAGCCGTCAGTTCAAAACCATAATCCTTCGGATACCAATGGCCCAAATCTTGAGGGCCTTTGAGATACCTCAGGTTTCTTTTCACACCAGCAGGATGTGACTCTTTAGGATTAGTCTGATATCTTGCACAAAATGTTGCAAACATTATGTCTGGTCTATTGGCGGTGAGATAGAGTAAACATCCGATCATGCTTTTGTAGCTCTTTTGATTAACAGATTTACCAGATAAATCTGTGTCCAAAAGTGTTCCAGTTGCCATCGGAGTTTTCATAGAAGAACCATCAGCCATATTAAACTTTTCAACATTTCTTTGATATATTTCGACTGATTTATAAAAATGCCTCCAGGGGATTGTTTAACATGTAAACAAAGAAATAAATTTAACTCTCCCATCATGCTCATTTGAAATCTAGTCTCCATTATTTTTGAAAAGTTTGTACAAAAATCAGGATTTGTAGACCCGAAGATAATATCGTCAACATATATTTGTATCAAGATTAAGTCATCACCTTTTTTCTTCAGAAACAAAGTGGTGTTGATTGTACCTTTTACGAAGCCAGACTCTAGATGGAAATTAGTCATTGTTTCATACCATGTCCTGGGCGCTTGTTTTAAACCATATAACGCCTTGTTCAGAACATAAACATGATCAACAAAGCCTTCAGTTTGATTAACGTACACTTCTTCATGTAATACTTCATTCAGAAATGCCGATTTGACATCCAATTGGAATACCTTTAAATTTTTATGTGCATCGTAAGACAGAAAAATCCTTATAACATCGATCCTCGCTACCGGTGCATAGGTTTCATCATAACCGAGTCGCTCTTGTTGACTATAACCTTTGGCAACCAGTCGCGCTTTATTTCTGACAATAATTCCCGCTTAGTCTTTCTTGTTGATAAATACCCATTTTGTTCCAACAATACACTTTACTTTGGGTCTTCGGCCAATCTTCACACCTTGTTCCTTTTGAACTCGAGAAGCTTATCTTGCATAGCATTAATCCAATATGGATCCTGTAACGCTTCAGAGACTTTCTTCGGTTCGATTGAGTTGAGAAAGTTTACGTACAGACATTTGTTCGCAGATGTTGATCTCGTCTTCATGTCACAATTGATATCACCAATAACATTTTGGAGGGGATGGTCTCTCGTCCACTTTTGTGTACTCGAGGGAGGATGTACATCATTCTGGTTATTGAATGCATCATAAACTTCAGTAATTGCATGTAACTCTATAACCAATGTACCATGAGTATCTGACCCAATCCTTAGTTGAACTACTTCACGTGTAGGTAACTCTGATGTAGAAGGTTTAGACACAACAATTCCCGAACATGGAATAACAGGCTTAAAAGAACTGTTTGTAGTAGCATGCTTAGATTCATCGGTACTTATACTTGCGAAAGTAGTACAAACATCTTCAAAATGTCTAGAAATTTGAATATTTGTCTTCGAGATCTCTGGAGTAGGATTGTTGGATATAGTAGCTTCATCAAAATCTGCACAAATATCCATAAGGGCATCCATGAAAAGTAAATCGAATTCTAAATTACTTAGATGTAAGTAGATTTAGAAATCTTAGTCTGTGTTAATGCAAGTTCAGGTTTCACTCTGGATTGAGTAGAAGTTTCAATATTCAGTTCTGAACTAAATTATTCAGAAGTTCATACGAGCTTTTCATCAAATGATACATTGATGCTTTCAATAACAGCCTTGGTTCGTTTGTTGTATACACGATAAGCTTTCGAAGTGAGTGAATATCCGAGAAAGTATCCTTCATTAGCTTTCTTCTCAAATTTTCCTAGATTGTCATCGTCATTGAGCACAAAGCACCTACATCCAAAAACACTCAAAAACTTCACATTAGGTTTTTTGTTATTAATAATCTCATCAGCTATTTTATTTAAATGCTTAGTGATGATTAGGGCTGTAAACGAACCGAACGAACACGAACGAAGGCTTGTTCATGTTTGTTCGGTTAACTTAACCGAACGGTAAACGAACGAGGTTTTTTGTGTTCATGTTCGTTCGTTAAGAATTTTTGTTTGTTCGTGTTCGTTTATGTTCGTTCATTAAGAGTTAAACGAACATAAACGAACGAACATAAACGAATGAACTTAAATGAACATAAACGAACGTAAACGAATGAACTTAAATGAACGTAAACGAACGACTTTTTTTTCTTTTTTGGGTAAGGTTCATCTAGGCTTTGCCTAGACTACATCCTTGGCAAATTGTAAACGAACGACTTTAAATGAACATAAACGAACGAACCCAAATGAGCAAAAAACCACCATACTCATCGTTTCGTTCGTAAAAAATACCTTAACAAAATGAAAAACCGGGTTAACTTAGGAGGTAAGAAAAATAAATTCTGAAAGATCAATTTACTTGATGATTTTACACATTAATTTCAAATTATATAAATATGTTTATGTATAAACAAGCATAAACGAACATAAATGAACATAAACGAACGAACATTAACGAACATAAATGAACGAACGAGACCATTGTTCATGTTCGTTCATTTAACTAAACGAACAAAAAAACATGTTCATGTTCGTTCATTTATTAAATAAAGGAACATAAACGAACTTCCCGCCGAACAGTTCACGAACGGTTCGCTGAACGTTCGGTTTGTTTACAGCCCTAGTGATGATAGTACACTTTTGAGTAAAACAAGCGATAGCAACAACTTCGGCCCAAAGATACAACGACAAATCAGAATAAGTTAGCATTATTGTTGTTGCCTCCATCAGAGTCTGATTCTTCCTTTCAACAACTTCATTTTGTTGTGGAATTTTGACGGTAGAAAACTTGTGAGAATCTCCAACTGACTAAAGATAACCCTAAAGAACACCGTTCTTAAATTCAGTTTCATTGTCATTCAATAATTTATGCATTGGAAGATAAAGTTGTACTTGAATTTTCTTTAAGAAGGCAATAATCAGCTCTGGCACTTCTGATTTAACTCTTAGAAACTCTAGCCACGTGTATGTTGAGTACTCATCAATCATAACCAAGATGTACTTCTTTTCACCGATTGATTGAGTTCTCATTGGTCCACACAGTTCCATGTGTATCATTTCCAACGGAGATTTAAAAGAAGATGTTATGAGAACTATGCTTCATTTTGCCCATTTCACATGCTAAACACAAAGAATCCTTATCATATATCATCTCTAGTAGACTAATTACGAGATTGTTGCTTGCTAAGTTATTGATGTCATTAAAGTTTTCGTGACATAACCTCCTTTGCAAAATCCAACTATCTTCCTTTGAAGCTTTAAAAACAAGATTTACTGGTCTTGAAGTAGTCAAAGTAGGAAAACCCACAACATATAGATCACCAAACCTCGTCGCTTTAAATAATTCGACGCCATTCTTATCATCAATTGAGCAAGTTTCTATAGAAAACCTAACTTTGAAGTAGATATCATAGAATTGATTAATGCTGAATAGATTATGGCATAATCCATCAACATACAATACTTTTTGAATGGTTATAATTCCATTTTGTAAGCACTCCGTACCCTCTGATGAACCCCATACTATTATTCCCAAGACTTATAGTTCCTCCAGGTCGCTCAACAAAATTATGCAATAAACTCTTGAACCTTGTCATGTGTCTTGAACATGCATAATCTATATACCACACATGACAGACATGCATAATCCAATCACTTCAACTTAGGCACCCATATGAATATGGGTCCCTTTTGGTTAGTATCTATAAGCTTCTGAAGATCTGTTGACGAGCCTTTGATACGCCATTCAAATTTAGGCTCTTTGAGTGAATATTGTGGTTTATATCTATCTTTAGGCAACCATTTCCACACAAACTTCATGTCAACGGATTTAAAACCACTTTCTTTTGAAGAATTTTTTCTTTTGAACACTGAACACTTTAACATTCTGTTTAGTAGAAGACTTTGAAAATTGTTTGTTCCAAGACGAGTTTTAACCTTTCTTTTCTTTGAAAAATAGTATGAAAAGACACAGATGATGATATAAGAAGGTTTGAATATTGATAGATTTAAACACAAGAAGGTTTGAATAATGATAGGTTTGAATAATGATAGGTTTGAATAAGATTTGAAAAATAGTATGAAAAATAGTATGAAAAATAATAAACACAAGAAGGTTTGAATAATGATAGATTTAAATACAAATGATGATATAAGATAACATAAACAGTAAAATGGAATGCTCAACAAGCCATCTCATTAATCATCAATGGAAAATCGGAATACACCAAGAACACACACTACTGTGTGGTTTTCTCTCCAAGTTTCTCTATCACTCTACTGAAAAGAATCTCTGTGTGTGATGCCTAAAAATGGCAGGGTAGTGCTCACTACATATAGTGAAGGTGAGGCGTGAATAGTACAAGTAAAAGGCTGTCACCAATAAGGAGGTGACACCTGGAAAGAATAAGAACGTGGTATACTATTTGATATTCAGAATCTTCGTACATTTGAGTGCATGTGAGAGGCACGAGCTTGTTGTGTATGAATATGCATAAGTCTTCATCCTTAGGAAGTTTGGCCATACAGAGGCTCTGTGGAGTTTCACAGAGGCTCTGTGGTCTGATGATCATCTTAAGGTTTGGCTTGAGTTTTCGGAGAATGGGTGACAGAAACTTCAAGTCTTGTGCGAAGATTCCTTGATGTATCCGGTAGAGGTCTTATGCGATCTTGTTCTTAGCACACTTTTTCAATACTTCTAAATCTGAACTATTAGAGCTAACACGTGGGTTTCTGGGCCAGCTTACGCGCACCGACTAATGCATGGGCGACCACAGATGGCCTGGAGTCATCGCATGTGAACCTCCATGGCCACAAGGGCTTTGGTAGTGCCTGGATTTGAACCCTGGGTAGATGAGCTTCCACTACATCCCCCAAAGGCTTTACAAGTCCACCACAAAGATCTATTTTTCAAAATCCATTACATTATTCATTGTTAATATGACTATCTCTAGCAGACATAACAGAAGATCTATTTTTCAAAACCTTTTGCTCGGTCTTATGTTTTCTATCCTTTCTCTTCCACACTAATATTTTCCCACCATTCCTTTCTAAAAGACAAGAAGAAACAAAGTCAATGAAAGTCTTAAAAGAAGAACTTTTAGTACTAGGCGATCCCTCATAATCTAGTTTAGATTTAGACCCCAAAGTTTCTCCGATTTCAAAAACAGTTGGTTTTTCTTCAAGCTCTTTAGGAAACACAAAAGAAGATTTATTTTGAGAATCAAATTCTGGATTTGAATGGATATTCCAATTTTGCTTTGCAAAACAATTACTTTCAAAATTAAAGGTTGGCCTTGATTTTGACAATTTGAAAACTTGAACCTCTAACAGTTTGATCTTTTTCAAAAGATTTTTATTTTGTTCCAAACTTTTATCAAGATGAACTTCAAGATCAAACTTTTCATCATCCATTTCTTCAATTTTGTTTTTCAAACAAGAAATCTCCTTTTCCAAAACATAAATTCTATCAATCTCAAAATTTGACTCAGATTTTTCAGTTTCAGATGCACATATCTAGGCTTTCATTTGTGAAGAAATATCCTCTATTTTATTTTCCTTAGAAGAATCAGAATCAATTGATTTAGACATATTGATTTCAGATGTAGGTTCAGCATATTGACTGGATTTTGGAAATACCATTTCAAAATTTGTCAATTCAATCTTTTTTACTTATAACTTGTATTTAAAACATCATATTTGAATTTGATTGAATTAAAGTTCGACTTCTGTGAATCATTACTAATATAAGTTAACTTTTTCTCTATCTTTTCTTTTTCTTTTTTAGAAAAGTCAGATATTTGACTTTCAGATTTTTTAACGTTTCAGAAATATCAGGAACCTTTTGAGAACCCTCGCCCAATTTGTCAAAATTATATAGATTTTCGGGTGCTTTTTTTAAAACATAATTTTCTGAAAGACCTAAACCTATTTTCGGATTGTAAAATCAAGTATTATCTGGGTTATTTGTTAAAAGCTTTAAAGTTAGTTTAGTTTGACCCCTTTTGAAATTTAAATCTTCTAATTGCTTAATTTTGGCATAAGCCTCAACTCTTTCTTGATAACAAACTTCATATTTAAATTGAAAATAAATATTTTCATCTTTCACATTGATCAATTCTTTTTGTAGCTCAGAAATTCTAGTTTCTAACTTAGCTTTTTCAGCTCGAATAAGAATTTTCTCATTCTCTCTATCTTCAACTAGACATTTGTATAAAGCATTCTCATCTTGATAACTCAAAACTGACAATTTTTCTTGTTTAAATTTTTTTAAGCTAATCAAATTCACTTTTCATTAAAACAATTTGAGACATCAGGTTTTGAATTTCTTCATTTTCAATAAAATCATTATCAGATAAAGAATGTACCTCAGATTCTGAATCTTTAATTACCTCCTTAGTTAGATTAGCGTCATAATTGATAGAATCCATTAAGTTACAATGAACTTGTGTAAAACGAGCTTCCTCTTCGTCGGATGTGTCATCCAACCAGTTTCATTCTTCCACCATAAGATGCTTACCCTTCTCCTTGCTTTTAACTAACTTAGTTTTCCTTGAATAATAATCAGAATCCTTCACTTTTTTCATCCGACGGTGTTTTGCAAAGTGGTGTTCTACAAATTGGTCTGGTTTGCCACAATTGAAGCATCTATTATCTTTTTCTTCTTCGTTTACTTTCTCCTCTTTCTTCTCCTTTCTCAATCCTTCCTTTGAATTTATCCGCCTTGTGAAAATTTGGTTTGGATTTAGAGTATAACTTTTTCTTGCCAAATATTTTGTTGAAACTGTTTGTTAACAAAGTTAACTTCTCAACAAAACTCTAAAGATCCTCATTTGAATCCCCTTCAACATCAGAAATATCCACAGGAAGCTTGGGTACCTCTGAAATTAATGAAACCTTAGAATTTCTGGAGGAGCTCATTTTTAGGCCATTCTTCCTTTCAGTAAGCATGACAAGTGATTCAACAACCATCTTCTTATCAACATTAATGTGTAAAATTTTATCTTCATGTTGATTAAGAATAGTAAACAGTCATGAAGTCTCTCTTCAACCATATCTTTACTCATTTGCATGTTTACCGAGTAAGAATCCCATCCTGAGTTTAAGTTCTTCACAAACTTGTAATTTGTTTCTAAATTAGTATTTTCATCCCATTCCTCCTCAAATCATTTAAGATGATGTTGAACCTGTTGTAAGTGTCATTCAATGTTTCACCTTCCTTTGCTTTGAAACCGTCATAAGCGTTGATGCTATGATTTCTCTTTGACTTTCTAGACTTTTCAGAACCTTGAAGTTGGTTTTCCAATTCATCCCAAATGACTTTTGCGGAATCTCTACTATCAACTTTGTTGTAGATGTCATTCGGGATTGCGATTTTCATCAAGTTCAACCAAAATATTATCAATTTCATTGTAGAATCATTCACGCTTTGTAACTTTTCTTTCTGGTATTGCAGAAGTTGTTTCTGTTGCAGGTTCAACAATAACTACCATGTGAGGTTCATGTGGTCTATCAATGATAGATTTCATTAATTTCTTATCTTGATTGTTCAGGAATTTGACATCCTCTTTCTCCATTGAGGATATTCATCAATTTCAAAACTAGGAGTTTTTGACTTGGAACCCATGCTCATTAGATCTCTAGACGTCTTGAACTGAGTAAAGTATGAAATATGAACTGGAGACGATCTTTAAATCACTGAGAAAATACACTTGAAAAGTCAACTCCAAAAAGTCCAACAACCATAGTTTAGTCAAACTTGATCAAACAAACCAATTTTCAAAAGCCTTTAATCTTCGTTAAACCAAATGTTTCCCTCCTACGACCTGTACGACAACACTTTGTCGGAAAAAGCTTGTACGGCAACGTTAAATAGTCATCTTGTCGGATAAAAAGTCAACTTGTCGGACAATGGTTATACTATAAAGTACTATTCATTCCCTTTGTTATCCGATTACTTTGAAGACCAGTGTTGTTTGATAACTTTGAATCTCAAGAACACTTTGTTGTACGACAACTTTGAATGTTCTTACGAAATTTTCACATATCGAGTCTAACACCTTAAAACTCGATGATTTTGATTCCTTCTTTCACAGACTTGTTCGAAAATTGATTCTAAGAAAGTTTAATGCTTAACTTATCACCAAAAACAGTCTAAATCACAACTTTTGATCCCAAAACAGTAACCTTAGTTCGAAACTTACAAAACCCAAAAAATGACGAATTTAAATCCAAGTACGTTCTAAAATGAAATCAAACTCCACAGAACTTCATATCTATCAAATGTGAATGAATTGATCCAAGAAACACAATCTAAAACAATCAAATCCGCACAATCCTAAATCCAACCGACTTTCCATACAACTTCTCAAAAACTTTCAAAATCAATGATCTTTTTCACTGATTCTAGCTCTGATACCAATTTTGATCCATAGATTCAAGTTCTTAATAATACAATAAACAACACACAAAATCTAGATCAACACCAATAGTCATATACCCATTTAGAATGTTTACAATGAGTACACAATGAAGGCTCTCTCAATATTTCCCTCACAGGATCTTGTCTCTCAATTACAAAAATGGATGAGAATTCTACAAAATACAAAGACACAAACTTTTTATACTTGGTCAATCCCTTGACCAAAAACCCTAACTTTACAACATTTACAAAGTAACCCTTTAATCTTGAATACAATTACATTTTTGTCCTAACATAAACATCATTTAACAAATCCATTTTATCAATATAATCAAAATATAATCAAGATCCCAAGAACATTAGATCCTTAAAGTATAACCAAAACAACAACAACATCAGATCTCAATCAAAGAAGAACAAAAAGCTTGATGAAATTAAAGTGCTTATGCCGACATAGATGAAGCATCAAAAGTACCTGAAAACTCAATCTAAGAAGTAGAAGGTTGACGGTAGTGGGTTGGAAAATAGAGGTTGACGGTGGTGGGTTGGGAAACAGAGGGTTGATCCTTCGACCCCGTCACCGAAAAGGTTTTTTTCATTGCTTTAAGCTTCTTCATTCTCGTCGTGGTTAGGATGTGAAAATTAGGGTTTTCCCCACTTTTGGATTTGGGCTCTGCTTTTATGGATAAGATGTAATAGCTTCCATTAATTGGGATCTAGGGAGTGACGAGAAGGAGATTAAGGAGTTTTAGAGTCGAGAGAGAGATAAGGGAAGAAGCGTCGATGATCTGTGTCGCTGTCCGAGAAGTAGAGCCTGACCTAAAACACCGATGTCATCGTAAGAGAAGCAAAGGCTGACCTGAGTTGCCGGTTGTAGGAGAGAAGAGAGGTTGATCACCGGTTTTTGGAGTGAAGAGACTGATCTGGGAAGAAACATCGCTAGGGTTGTTTTGAGCGTCTTTCACCAAGGGGTAGGAGTGGTCATTTTGTTTATTGAACCTAGACAAGTGAGGTTTTTATGTGGGTGAATAAGGCAACAAATTTTTCATTAACCTCTATGTAAACAGTCTAATATGGCTGTCTAAATAAGCCCAATAAACTAGTAAGCCCATTAAGTTCTAAGTAAACAACCCCAAAGAGACCTTGCTATCTAGATGACATTTCTATGTCTTCTTGAAAGGCCTCTTACAAGATTGATGTGGATACTCTTAAAAACAACATTTTAAGCATCATGTACTACTATTAAATGTTAAATTATTTAATTTTGAACTTTATAAGTAAATGATCCACGAGTACAACTTTTAAAGTTGCATGTTTGAATTCATAACTAACTGATGAACATAATCAAATACAAGATAAATATTATATTTTTATATATAAAAAAATCTAAATATAATCAAGATAGTCATTGAACTTCAACACAATTATTTTTTTTATTAAAAATTTATATTATTAAACCTAAAATAACTTATATTATTAGAGGAAACATCAAATGAAAACTCAATTCTCATTGTGAACGTCAGGGCTGATCTCGACCCTCCATCTCTATTGATCCAACAACTCATATTAAATAGAGTTTTTAATTAAAATTATTAATTAAGATGATTAGAGGTAAAAAGAGAAGTAAATTTTAATCTCACGCCTACCATATTTGAATTTTTATTTTCTTTTTTTAATTAAAAACTTTTACCCTCTTAAAGTTTAAAATAAATTATCTTAAGAATTACTAATATTTTAATCAAAAAAATTACAATAAAAAGACGAGAATTTCGTGCTCTTCGATATGACATCCATATCAATATAATTGTTTTTTGTTTTAACCGTTTTCTTACATGAAATACGATATATGTGTTATATTCATTACAAATATTTATGTACGTTCAAGTGTGTACAACTCCTCGACACTGTAAGTTTGTAACTCGACATCACCTTCTTCAACACTTTCTTCAAAGTTGTAAGGCATCGTGTTCTTCATCACCGTAACCCAACACCCATCGTGATGAATCGAAAATCCATTGACACCGATCGAGAACCTGTTGGGAAAAGGTCGAGAATCCACTCATTGATTTGGTGTGTGTTTATGTGTGTTAACCCATACCCTACCATCTTCATTTTCCATCAAGAACCTATCGATTGATTTATTATTTTTTGGCGTGTGTAAATCATAGCCTATCACTTTTAGTTTTTATCGAGACAGCTTGGGAACCCATCGAGACCAATCAAGAACCCATCGAGATCGATCGAGAACCCATCGGGACCGATCGATACCAATCGAGACTAATCGAGAACCCTTCGAGATCAATCAAGACTAATCAAAAACCATCAATCGACTTGGTTTGTGGTTGTGTGTTTAAATCATAGCCTAACACCTTCATTTTTCATCGAGACCGATTGAGAACTTATTGATTATTTTATTGTGTGTTTGTTTGTGTAAAGTCATAACCTACCACTTTTAACTTCTATCGAGATGGATCGGGAAATTTATCGAGATGATCGAAAACTGATCGATATCAATCAATAACCTAATAAAGAAATAGAAAGAAAATAAAGTATGTAGACTTAAAACTGCAATATATTCATGATGAATACTATGTATATCATGATGAATATTAATATTTGTGATAAATATCGTACTAGGAACGGGTACAAATGAAAACCAAGTGTGAGTTGTGAATCGGGGGACAAAAGACAGACTCTCGCTTTCACTCGAAGGTTTCTACAAGAATCAAACTAAAACTCATGATGCACGACATATCGCACGACATAGTTAATTTCTTCTATTATTTTAATCACGACACTTGTTACTAAAGGACGTCGTCCCTGTTAGACGACCATAGTGCATTGTCGACTTCTATTGTCGACCGCGTTTTTACCCTCGATGGGGTTTTCCGCGTCACCAAATTTTGTTGTCTTTTTCCATTTTTGTTATCTGTCGTACGATGTTATCGCGAGATATCTTTCTTTAGTTGTTAAAGCTTCACACCGACTTTAAATCTTACTTTGGACAATTTTTAGCATTAACAGTTTGGTGCACACCATGGGGCCCCATCTAGAGAAAATGTTCGAAAAAACGTATGTCTAACTAATCGTTTCTTGTGTTTACTTCACTTATTAGGAAAATGTCAGGACATGGACATCTATTCAATGAACTTGCACAATTAAACATGGAACTGGATGTTGCACATGCCCAGCTCAATTCCCTGAAGGAACAGAATTCGCAAAGCATCAGCGGAAATCACACCCCTAAGAAATCAGAATGGGCCAAATTAGAACGCTGGAAACTTCTTTGGTCCTCAGAGCGGTCCAAGCCAGAATCCATAAAACTTCTTTGCTCCTCAGAGGGTCCAAGCCAAAATCCATGAAACTTCTTCGCTCTTCAGAGCGGTCCAAGCCAAAATCCATGAAACTTCTTCGCTCCTCAGAGCGGACCAAGCCAGAATCCATGAAACTTCTTCGCTCCTCAGAGCGGTCCAAGCCAGAATCCATGAAACTTCTTCGCTCCTCAAAGCGGTCCAAACCAGAATCCAAGATACTTCTTTGGTCCTCAGAACGGTCCGTATCAGAATGCTGGAAACTTCTTTGGTCCACATAATGGCTCGAGACCATTCTTCGGGGTACCTATACAGAATCCTCTCCCTCCGCAACATCTGAGGCCGCCACCACTGTTCCTAAATCAGACGATACCCACGTCGTCGACAACTTTTCACACAATCCCGTTCCAGATTCCCTTTGTGCCGATCCCGACGATGACCATCCTGATGATGCCTCCGCCGACCCTGTCGGTGTCGTTCACTTTTCCGCTGTATGGGGAAGCTGCCGAGTCGATGCACCGGAATGGCTACCAAGCGACGGTGGGCATGACGACACAGGATATAGGTTCTATTCCTGCGACAAACGGGGGACCTAACCTAGACGACCCAGTCACTTGACGCCTAAAGCTTTTGGAGGAACATAACGAGAGAATGTTGTCGTTTATCTCCAAATTACCTGGTGCCGCTGTACCTATCGATGTCAAGCATCGCTCTGGATTCCAAGCATCCCCCTTTATCGATGAGATAACCACGATCGATGTCCCAAAGAAATACAATATCCCCGCATTCATGCCCAAATATTCGGGCATATTGCTCAATACAAACAATTAATATGGACAGTGTCCATATCACATCAATACCAAGAGGTATGCATGTGCAAAAGTTTTGGTGCGACCCTCACTAGTGCTGCCCTCCAGTGGTTGATCAATCTGAAGCCAAAATCCATTCGCTGAATTGGTCAACCAATTCTTCCGACAATTCACCAGTAGTCGCAAGATGGATAAACAAACCACTGACTTGTACTATGTCACTCAAAAGGTTGGAGAATCCATTCGAAGTTATTTCAATCGCTTCAACGCAGAAATGATCAGTATCCGTAACGGTAATGTCAAGACCGTGATCGAAGCCTACAAGCGAGGTCTGGACGACACTTCTAGGTTATACACCGACCTGACGAAGTACCCACCAGAAAACTTTGAGGACGTTCGGGCAAGGACGTTGGCCTATATGAGGGCCGAGGATGATTGTAATAACCAGGTATGTTATTGGTTTATTTAAAAGTGTTACTTCAATTTAATATTATGGAGTTAGAAGTTAAGGGGGTAAGTTTTAATTTTATAATGGAAGTTTAGGGTATGTTTTGCCAAATAGGATAAGTTTGGGGTTTGTTTGGTCTTTTTACCAAACCCATTCACCACCACCGCCATTAACACTTCAATTAGAGAAAGATGTCTTCATTTTAGAAAAACTAAGATATTTTGAGTGTGTGAGTGTGTGTTTTCGGTTAAGAGAGAAAAAGAGAGAAATTAGAAGAAGAAGAAGAAGGAGAAAGTTGTCGATACTTGCTGCTGGATTTAAGAATTCGAATCAAGAGAATCAAAGGTAATAATCCATGCAAATTCTCTCTTTTATGTGTATTAGGTTTAATATGAGTTTTAGAAGTGGGTTTTGATGATTTATGGATGTTTTGGAAAATCTGAGCATATGGTTAGGTTATGTAAATAGTCTTAAACATATCTGCATAATTACAGCAACATGCATAGCTTAAAAGATTAAATTTCTGGGGTTAGGATGAACACAGTGAACTGAGATATTCATGTATGTCACAGTAGTGGGTTGCGACATGGATGATAGTTGCGACATTCATGAGTATCGCAACCTTGAGTTGCGACTTGCTCATTGATATCGCAACAGTTGGTTGCGACTTGGTGCTATGTCGCAACAGTTGGTTGCGACATGAGGGAGTTATCGCAATAGTTGGTTGCGACACGGTACTGTGTCGCAGTAGTTGGTTGCGATATGTGTAGTGTGTTGCGACATGGGGTATCTCAATAGTTGATTGCGATATGAGTCGAGGATTTCAGGATTTTAGAGATTTTAGTCTTTAAAAGAAATATTTGTATTTATGTGGTACAGATTTTGTGAAACTGGGCTGAAGAAATTGGAGTGCTTGGTAATAGCTTGGAAGGATTATTGGAGATAAGCGAAACGTGTGAGTTTTTACTTAAAATGTTTTCTAACTGGAATACATATATGTGAATGAGTGTAATAACGTGCATATTATGTTTATATGAGTATTACACTGCATGGGTGCTAGTTGGTCGGGCTTAGGACCGGTGAAAGTTGGTTGTACAGAGGGACAGTGGTGTTGGCTGTATTTAGTACAGTGGTGCAAATTAATTAATTGGCTCGCAACCAATTAATATGGCCAAGAGAATGAGATGGAAATATATATGATGCATGAGTCATAGTTGGTATTTTCTTATGTGCGTTATGTGTATTGAATGTTTGTAAAGATGGTTTTTAACTAACGGGGATTTTCTCACTAGACCTCAAGGTCTAACCCTCATTTTCGTTTTAAAATATGTATTCCAGGTCATGGAGCAAGTAAGAGCAAGTGATAGGAGTATATAGGACTTTCTTTCGAAGATGTATGCTTAATGAAGATCCATGATGTGTTATGATCTATTTTGTTTAGTGATGATTATATAATTATTAGCAAAACGTTTGTACGGAAATAGTTATTATGTTGATTAAGACTTCGGGACCGTAAATGTTAGTTGTGTATATTGTTAGTGAAATTATATTATGAAATATATGTTATTTGTACGTATTTGGGATTTGGGTTGTTACAGATGGTATCAGAGCCCTAGTTTAAGGGATTTAGGTATTCGTATCTATACCTAGACTTAAACTGCATGTGAAGTAGGATGTCCCTGTTATTGTAGAACCTTGGGATGTTAAATATAAAAGGTAGAAGGAACATCATGTAAGGTAATTTTCAGATTACACCTGGCCAGCGTAATTGTGATCTTACAGGTACAAGTTTGGACTAGAATACCTTGTTATATGGGGTATGTGCTTATGTGTATATTAATCTTGTCTGAATATACATAATGGTGAGTGGTACTCGGCAAACGAATCGGGAAGGAGGAGGAAACCCGAATAGAACAAATCCAACAACTGGAGGAAGGGGAAGAGGGGGAGAAAGAGGTAGAGGCAGAACTGGGGGCAGAGTTCAGGAGCGTGGCACGGAATTTGTTACTAGAGATGACTTAGCAGCTGAAATGGGAAGATTACAAGCCAATATTCAAGCTATGTTCAACCAAACTCATAATACTGAAACAGAAAGACCATTTCTTACTCATGAAGAGGAGATGCCTATTACACCTACAATCACACTAGTACTAAGAAAGTGTGACTATAAAATGTTCTTAAGTTGTAAGCCTCCAACTTACTCGGGAGATCGGGATCCAGTGAAAGATATGAAGTGGCTGAAGAAAATAGATGCTATCTTTAAGACTAGTAAATGCGCTGAAGAGGATAGAGTACTCTATGGAACTGCAATGTTGAAAGGCGATGCCTTATACTGGTGGGAAGCACATACGACCTTGGGAGGATCTGATATATATTCTACTTACTCTTGGAAAGAATTTGTGATAGCTTTCAGGAAACAGTTTTGTCCTCAAGCCGCAGTTAAACAATTGGAAGGGGAGTTTATGAACTTGCAACAAGGGAATTTATTAGTCCGGGACTACACCGCTCGTTTCTTGGAGAAGTCTCGTTTTGCGGAATACTACGTTGCTACGGAGGCCATGAAGATTGAAAGGTTTATTTATGGATTGAATGCAAAAGTCAGAAGTTTTGTGATTGCTAAAGGACCAGAAACTTTCTCCGCCACAGTAGACGCCGCAGAAACCGTGGAACAAGATAAATGGAGAAGTACTAGTGATAAGAATGTGGGGAAAAGAAAGTGGGAAGGACCGCAGTATGATCCAAAGAAGTCCAGGTTTCAACGATTTGATAACCGTCCACCTTTTCGACCAGTTGAAAGACCTTGCCCAAAGTGCCACCGTTTTCATCAAGGAAGTTGTCAAGTGGATCCTAGAAACTGTTATAAGTGTGGAAAGATCGGTCATATTGCTAAAGACTGTCGAGTAGTTAGATTTTGTTACTCGTGTAATTCTCCTGATCATCTTCAGTCCGATTGTCCATTGGGGAGAATACAATCAGGTGGTACGTCAGTAAGACCAACGGGTGTCAGACCAGTAGTACCGAGACTAGAACCAGCAAGAACAAGAGGTCGTTCATTTCAGATGACAGCAAAAGAAGTGGAGGAAACTCCAAACGTGGTTACAGGTACATTCCTAATAAACTCTACACGTGCTAAGGTGTTATTTGATTCCGGTGCAAACCGATCGTTTGTGTCTCCTTCATTTGTTGCTTATATGCATTTAAAGTCTAAAGTGTTAGATCACGCTTTAATGGTAGATACTGCAAATGATAATCAAGTGTCGGTTAAAGAAGTATTTGATAACTGTGTGATAAATATAGAAGGGTGCAGAGTACCGATACAATTATTTCCAATAGCTTTGATCGAGTTCGATGTGGTAGTGGGTATGGATTGGTTAGCTGAGAATCAAGCTAACATAGTTTGTGATAAGAAGTTAATAAATATTGTCTTACCTGAAAAAGGACCAGTAGTGATTTATGGTGATCGTAGAAATCATCAGTCTTGCCTAATATCTATGCTAAAAGCACGAAAGTGTATAAGTAAAGGTTGCCCGAGTTACTTAGCTTATATGATAAATATTAAGCTAGAGAAGAGCAAGTTGGAAGATATTCCAATTTTTAGTGAATTTCCAGAAGTTTTCCCCGAAGACTTGGTTAGCCTTCCGCCCGTTAGACAGGTAGAGTTTGGTATAGATCTGATTCCTGGAGCCACTCCTGTAGCCCATGCTCCGTATCGTCTGGCACCCCCAGAGATGAAAGAAATGATGTCACAACTGCAAGACCTATCCGATAAAGGTTTCATCAGACCCAGTTCTTCGCTGTGGGGAGCACCGGGTTTGTTTGTGAAAAAGAAGGATGGTTCGATGAGAATGTGTATTGATTACCGGGAACTGAACAAGCGTACGATCAAGAACAAGTATCCGCTTCCAAGAATTGATGACCTCTTTGATCAATTGGTTGGAGCCTGTTATTTCTCCAAGATTGATCTAAGATCCAGTTATCATCAGCTGAAGGTTAAAGAAGAAGACGTTCTGAAAACTGCTTTTCGCACAAGGTACGGCCACTATGAATTCTTGGTGATGCCGTTTGGATTGACGAACGCTCTAGCTGCCTTTATGGATTTAATGAATCGGGTATGTAAGCCGTATCTTGATAAATTCGTTATTGTATTTATCGATGATATACTTATCTATTCCCGATCCAAGGAAGAGCACGCGCTACATCTTCGTTTGATTCTGGAACTATTGAAGAAAGAAAAGTTGTATGCTAAATTTTCAAAATGTGAATTCATGCTACGGGAAGTTCAGTTTCTGGGGCACGTAGTTTCCGAGAAAGGCATTCAAGTTGATCCGATGAAAGTAGAAGCGATTGAAAAGTGGGAACCGCCGAGAACGCCAACTGAAGTACGTAGATTTCTAGGTTTAGCCGGTTACTATCGGAAGTTTATAAAAGACTTCTCTCGTATCGTGACGCCTTTGACTAAGATGACTCGGAAGAATCTAAAGTTTGAATGGAAAGAAGAACAGGATGAAGCATTCCGGATATTGAAAGAGAAACTTTGCAGCGCGCCGATTTTGTCATTACCTGAAGGTTCCGAAGACTTTGTTGTTTACAGTGATGTTTCCAAACTAGGATTGGGGTGTGTACTAATGCAGCGTGGAAAGGTTATAGCTTATGCTTCTCGTCAACTAAAGGATCATGAAAGACAGTACCCTACACACGACATGGAGCTTGCAGCAGTTGTATTCGCGTTGAAGATTTGGAGACATTATCTTTATGGTTCCAAATGTCAAATTTATACCGATCATAAGAGTCTCCAACATCTTTTTTATCAGAAGGAATTAAATATGAGGCAACGAAGATGGCTAGAATTGGTGAATGATTATGACTGTGAAATCCTTTATCATCCAGGAAAGGCGAATGTAGTAGCCGATGCTTTGAGTCTTAAAGAAAGAAGTGGAACAATAAAAGCTATTGCACTACGAGCTGAGCTGCTACCTAACATTTTCGACGAACTGAAGAAGTGTCAAGTAGAAGCCTTTCAGGAAGAACATTTGAAATCAGAACGGTTAGTGGGGTTATTAACATTGCTAGTGAAAGATGATCGTGGGTTATTGTGTCTGGGAAACAGAATTTGGGTGCCTCGTTTGGGTGGTTTACATGATCATGTACTACAAGAAGCTCATCAATCTCGATTCTCTATTCATCCAGATACGAATAAGATGTATAAATATCTGAAGCAATTTTATTGGTGGTCGGGGATAAAAGGAAGCATTGCTAAACATGTGGAAAGCTGTACTACTTGTAAGAAGGTGAAGATTGAACATCAAAGCCTTTTGGTCAGTTACAACGTCTAGAAATACCTATGTGGAAATGGGATCAGATTACTACAGATTTCATGACAAAGCTACCAAGGACTCCGAAGGGATTTGATTCTATTTGGGTGATAGTCGACAGGTTGACAAAGTCTGCACACTTTTTACCGATAAAGGAAACTGACTCATTGGAACGATTAGCTAAGTTGTACATTGACGAAATAGTAACTCGTCATGGAGTTCCAATCTCGATTATTTCTGAGCGTGATAGTCGTTTTACTTCAAGATTCTGGAGAAGTTTTCAAAAGGAAATAGGGACTCATATAAAGTTAAGTACATCATATCATCCTCAAACTGATGGTCAGAGTGAGCGAACGATTCAGACTTTAGAAGATATGCTCAGAGCATGCATTGTTGATTTCGGGGGATCGTGGGATAAACATTTGCCGTTGATTGAATTTGCCTACAACAACAGTTATCATTCCAGCATTCAAGCGACACCGTTTGAAGTTTTGTATGGTAGAAAATGTCGAACTCCCTTGTATTGGAACGAAGTGGGAGAAAAACAGTTAGCAGGACCGAATATAGTTCAGTTAACCGCGGATAAAGTTACTCAGATTCGTGAAAGATTGAAAGTGGCTCAAGACAGACAGAAAAGCTACGCCGATCGACGCCGAAAACCGTTAGAGTTCCAAGTTGGAGATTTTGTAATGTTAAAAGTCTCACCTTGGAAAGGAGTCATTCGATTTGGAAAGCAAGGTAAACTTAGTCCGAGATATATTGGACCGTTCGCAATTACCGAAAGAATTGGGGAAGTAGCTTACCGGTTAGATTTACCACCAGAGTTAAGCAGAATTCACAACGCCTTTCATGTATCAAATTTTCGAAAGTGTTTGGTTACACCAGATCATGAAGTATCTCTACCAGATATACAAGTTAATGAAAGGCTAAATTATGTGGAGGAACCTGAAGCTATTGTTGACCGAAAAGTCAAGGTTCTGCGGAATAAGGAGATAAGACAAGTGAAAGTCCAGTGGCGACATCATAGGAGTCAGGATGCTACGTGGGAATCAGAGTCAGAAATGAGAGCCAAATACCCTGATCTGTTCGCTTAACTGAATTCCGGGACGGAATTCTTTTAAGGGGGAGATGTTGTAATAACCAGGTATGTTATTGGTTTATTTAAAAGTGTTACTTCAATTTAATATTATGGAGTTAGAAGTTAAGGGGGTAAGTTTTAATTTTATAATGGAAGTTTAGGTGCATGTTTTGCCAAATAGGATAAGTTTGGGGTTTGTTTGGTCTTTTTACCAAACCCATTCACCACCGCCGCCATTAACACTTCAATTAGAGAAAGATGTCTTCATTTTAGAAAAACTAAGATATTTTGAGTGTGTGAGTGTGTGTTTTCGGTTAAGAGAGAAAAAGAGAGAAATTAGAAGAAGAAGAAGAAGGAGAAAGTTGTCGATACTTGCTGCTGGATTTAAGAATTCGAATCAAGAGAATCAAAGGTAATAATCCATGCAAATTCTCTCTTTTATGTGTATTAGGTTTAATATGAGTTTTAGAAGTGGGTTTTGATGATTTATGGATGTTTTGGAAAATCTGAGCATATGGTTAGGTTATGTAAATAGTCTTAAACATATCTGCATAATTACAGCAACATGCATAGCTTAAAAGATTAAATTTATGGGTTTAGGATGAACACAGTGAACTGAGACATTCATGTATGTCGCAGTAGTGGGTTGCGACATGGATGATAGTTGCGACATTCATGAGTATCACAACCTTGAGTTGTGACTTGCTCATTGATATCGCAACAGTTGGTTGCGACTTGGTGCTATGTCGCTACAGTTGGTTGCGACATGAGGGAGTTATCGCAATAGTTGGTTGCGACATGGTACTGTGTCGCAGTAGTTGGTTGCGATGTGTGTAGTGTGTTGCGACATGGGGTATCTCAGTAGTTGATTGCGATATGAGTCGAGGATTTCAGGATTTTAGGGATTTTAGTCTTTAAAAGAAATATTTGTATTTATGTGGTACAGATTTTGTGAAACTGGGCTGAAGAAATTGGAGTGCTTGGTAATAGCTTGGAAGGATTATTGGAGATAAGCGAAACGTGTGAGTTTTTACTTAAAATGTTTTCTAACTGGAATACATATATGTGAATGAGTGTAATAACGTGCATATTATGTTTATATGAGTATTACACTGCATGGGTGCTAGTTGGTCGGGCTTAGGACCGGTGAAAGTTGGTTGTACAGAGGGACAGTGGTGTTGGCTGTATTTAGTACAGTGGTGCAAATTAATTAATTGGCTCGCAACCAATTAATATGTCCAAGAGAATGAGATGGAAATATATATGATGCATGAGTCATAGTTGGTATTTTATTATGTGCGTTATGTGTATTGAATGTTTGTAAAGATGGTTTTTAACTAACGGGGATTTATGCACTAGACCTCAAGGTCTAACCCTCATTTTCGTTTTAAAATATGTATTCCAGGTCATGGAGCAAGTAATAGCAAGTGATAGGAGTATATAGGACTTTCTTTCGAAGATGTATGCTTAATGAAGATCCATGATGTGTTATGATCTATTTTGTTTAGTGATGATTATGTAATTATTAGCAAAACGTTTGTACGGAAATAGTTATTATGTTGATTAAGACTTCGGGACCGTAAATGTTAGTTGTGTATATTGTTAGCGAAATTATATTATGAAATATATGTTATTTGTACGTATTTGGGATTTGGGTTGTTACAATGATGTAGCATTTTGACGAAAGCATTCGGGCAACAAATTTTCGTTAAGCGTAAAGAAGCCTGAGTTCAAAACCAAGGTCGTTGTTAATGCCAAAACTCGCACAAAAGTACAACTTAAGGTCGATTGTGGAAATTAACAACTAAAGAAAGGAACCTTTAGACAAAGCGTGCGATAAAGATATAAAATGTAAATGAGACAGAGAATTTAGTGACGCGGGAAAAACCTCAACGAGGAAAAAACCTGCAGACGACTGTGGAAGTCATCGCTGCATTATGGTCGCCAAACAGGGGCGATGTCCTTATGTTTCGGGTGTCGATCGTACAGAGATTACAATACAAATGAAAGACGGACTTTAAATGTAAAGTAACAAGTGTTTCGAATGTAAAAAACAGTGTGCGTCGTGTGTAAAAACTATAGGTCGTGTACGGATGTCGTGCATCAAGAGCGATTCTTCGTGAGAGAGTTCCTTGTTTCGAATGTTCTTCTCAGTTCAAATGATTGTGTGATGTCCCTTGAAATGATGATTGAGCTCGGTATTTATAGTCTTCGGGTGCTTTAATGGGCTCATTAAGTGCTTCGATAACTGCCATAACGATTGCTGGATTGAAATGCTCATAACTGATTTCGTCGGTTATAGCCGTTGTTCATCAATGGCATTGATTTCCTGCATTTAACACTGAACAAACGTAACAGTTGTTTTAGACGTTAGTCGGTTGAGGTCGCATGGTCGTGTGGAATAGGCGACGTCATGGTCGAGTGTCGTGAGGTAAATATCTTTTTGATCTCAACTCTATTCAGGGGATAAAAATGCTCATTGTTTTTATCTTACCAAAGACAAGGGAAATAGGCGTTTTCCTTACCTCGGTCGCGGTCGAGACTGGTGAAATTCTGCCCAAACAGTTTTCCCCCAAAATTTGAAAAAGTGGAGTCGCAATTTCAAAAGGTTTTTTTTAATTTTGCTTGTCGGATGACTGGGGTCGTGACACGTGTCGAAAGATTACCTTAGTTGCCTTGGAACGGGACCGGTTCAATTCTAACTAGAGAGGGAAGTCGAAGAGAGGATAAGGTCGTGACGTCATGCTGACGTACGATCGTGCCAAACAGCTGTCATTGCCAGGTGTCGACGATCCGTGTGGTTATACGAAGAGACGAGGGTGCATGTCGATCATCAAGGGACTCGACCTAACATGATCGTTTGCATAAATAGAGACCACGGAGGATCTTTTCTTGTTTACGATTTCAGAGAGTTTTAGGTAAAGATTTCTTTCTGATTTTCTTGCCATTGCTCATCCAATCTTTTCTAAAACCTGCAAAGATCTCCAGATCAGTTAGGATTTTCGAGGTCTAGAGCGCTTATATAAGGTACGATCTCTTTGTTTTCTTAAGTCAGTTAGAAATGTCGATGGAACCCGAAAGCTCTATTCGAGAACAATAGGATCTCGATGGTTTGAGAAGCCTAGCTAAAATCCCTGTGGGGGTTGAATTAATTAGTGCAGGCCAAACTCGGTCGAATAAGTGTCCTGAGGGGTATATCGTGATATACAAATGTCCCTTTAAGATAGGTTTCGAATGGCCCTATTCGCCTCTGGATAAGGCATTTATGCTAGAATTTGACTTAGCACCAAGCCAACTAATGCCCCAGTTTTGGCGAGTCGTACAAGTGATCGAGCGTCTTACTAAGAAATGGGAATCTCCCATGAATGTACGCGACCTCCTTTTGGCTTATCAAGCCAAGAAGGACGGATGTCATCGCTGCAGCCTGTACTCTAGGCTAAAAGGAGATCGTACCTTGGTTTTAAGGACCGCTGTAAACGATCGCAAATGGAAGACCAGGTACGCATTCGTGCGTAAATCGACTCTTGATTCTGAGAGCGGTTGGATTAGGGCCGGTTGTAATATGTCGAGTAATCTTTTCTTAGTTTCTCGTTGTGCATCGCATGCTACTTTTTATTTACTTCTGACTTAGCTCTTGTGTATCGACAGAAATTAATTTCGAGGACGTAAAACCTTACGCCAATTCTCAAGAAAAGGTCGACGCGTTCTTAGAGTTCAGCACTGAAGAACGGTCGTTTGTCGTACGACACTTGGTGGACGACGACGAAGACTTGGTATACTTAGGAGAGAATCGGGGAGAGAAGCACGAGGAAGAGGAGAGGGAAGAGAAAGGGTCGAGAGAAGAAAGAGAGATGACTGGTAAGCGTATTTTCTCAATTCCTTCGGCTTGATCCGAATTTTTATCTTATGCTCTTTCTTTTTTGGTTTCCAGGAGAATCACAACCCAAAATGTCGGTTGTCTCTGCTAAAAGAGCAGCTCAGCTTAAGCTTGCCCATAAGGGCACGGAAAGGAGGCTAAAGAGCTTGTCCACTGGTCCTGAGGTTCCGAAGAAGACGAGGACGATGATTCCGAGGGAACCGTCTTTAGGGGTCGACAACTCATCGAGAGTTGTTACACCTGAGAAGGTGAAGGTCGCGTCGACTAAGAAGGCTTCTTTTTCTAGTGAGATAGTTGCGACGCCTATCAGTTCTGCGCCTCCGGCAGAAATAGTGAAGTCCCCGTCTGCCACGTCGGATCCTTCGTCGGCCGGCAAGGGCAAGGACCACCCGACGGGAGGGGCCAAAGTCACGACGGTTAATTATACATTACCGTCGGAGTTTATGGTTGATAATGTCCTGGACGGGACGAACCTATTTCCGCATCTGGGGAAGTATCTGCTCCCGTCTTTCAGGGAGCGTTTTGAGGGGTGTAAGTCCTAGATTGATCAGGTAACAACGATTCAAAGAGAAATAACAAGAACGATTGATGATTTCAACTTGTCATCCCTCTCGTATTCATTCAAAGTATCGTTATTAGAATATTACAATTCAATGCAATATAACGACCTCTAACAATAAGCTCTAGTGAATGATTATGAATCGCTTGGATGGCTAATCAATTGCTTAACCTAATCCTAAAGGTTAACCCACCTTATATACCAAGGCTTATTAGCACAAAGGTCCATGGCCCATTAACTTAATCTAAGCCCATTTAACACAAATGAGGCTTTTACAATAATTAATCTTAATAATTAAACTAATTACGCTCTAAATAATTATTTATATATCTTTCAAATGTGTAGGACATTTATGGTCCTAACAATCTCCCCCTAAAGATATATAAATAAAAATCGGTCTCGAAATTTTCAGATCTTGATCTTCTCTTCCTTTTGAATCTTTGGAATGCAATGATGTTGCTTGTCTTCATGTCTTTTCAGCGCTCCCCCTTAACTAAAGCTCTTGGTCTTCATATGATGGAGGAAATACTTTGAAGCGAACACCACTTGAAAAATGATTGTTTCAATTTTCTATTCGGTAACTTAAGCCATCCGGTAACCTTGGTTATCCGGACAACTCAAGTTATCCGGACTCTTTCTCTTATCCGGACACTTTTGCTTCTATTGATATACTTGCATCAAATCTGATCCGGACACTTCCAGATCAGATCACGTATTTGGATTCCTATCCAGTAAGTTCAGTTTAGCACAAGTGCACTCATAGAACCTGCGTTAGGACATCACTCTTAGTACCCTGCGTTAGGTTTACACTCTGAATCGATCAACCCGTCTGACGATCACTTCGTTGCAACAAAAGATGTCTACTTCTCGTGATGCTCTCGCAATTGGCACTGACACCAAGCCACCGTGTCTCTATCCGAACGAGTACAGCCAATGGCGAGATAGGTTCATGATCTTCATAGAGTCCAAGGACAACTATGAGTTCATCAAGAGAGCCCTGGATAATGGCCCAATTCCCAAACCAATGAAGGACATAGCTGCAACTGCAACTGCAGTAGCTCGACGTGAGGCCAATACTCTTGCTGAAATGACTGAAGACGAAAGAGGCATGATTGAAGGCGAAAAACATGCCAAAAGATATTTGATTCAAGCCTTTCCCAACTCGACCTACACTGCCATCGACAGCTACACAGACACGGCTAAAGATAAACAGCGCCATAACCAAGTTCGATGGTTTCAAGCAGCGCCCCGGCGAGTCTCTCACCCATGCCTTTGAACCTTTTTGCCTACTTCTCAATGAACTGAACCTGAACAAGATTGTTCGTTCTAATACGGAAAACGCGCTCAAATTTCTCAACAATCTGCTACCTAAATGGAAGGTGTTTTCTTCTCATGTCAAGCACAACAATTTGATTGAGAATATCAGCATCAACGAACTGTATGAGACACTTCTTCAAGACGAAGATGAAGTGAATGAGCTCCTAGGCGAGAAAAGGACTGAACCAAAGCCATCTGCCGATCCTATTGCTCTCATTTCCTCCAAGCAAGGAAAATCATCGAGAAGTCACTCCAGACGTGCGCCAAAGCAAAGTTCTTCTGAGTCAGAAGGTGAAGATAAGGAAGACAACGATTCTGATGATGAAATGGTTTCAGAATTCAAAAAGGCCATAACTTTGCTTACCAAATCCTTCGAAACAACAAAGGTACTACAAGAAGCCTTCATCCAATAGTCAGCGCTACTCCACCTCCTCCAACAAGCGCCATGACTACAAAGATCGATACGAAGGAAAGAAGAAGGTCAGTGAGCACGACAACTCTGAGAAGAAGGGAAAGCCAGAGAAAGAAGAAGGGAAGAAGAAAGATGAACCCGTAAAGTGTTACAACTGCGGGAAACTTGACAATTTCGCGAAGGATTGCCGCTAGCCTACAGTAAAGAACTCTCACGACTACGAGGCCAAACTCGCCTTGTCTCGTCAGAAAGAGGCTGGAGAAGCAATGTTCGCCGAGAACGATTACTGGATGGAAAGATCTGATGATGAAGACAATTCTGATGTTGCTGATGCCTTCATGGGATATCACTCCTCCGCCGAAGAAGAAACAGCTCCTACAAGTCAGGTATGTGATTCTTGCCAACCTGATTTCTTGAATAAAATGAAAGCATTTACTGATCAGGCAAATTCCTTCAAGGCCATCTCTAAACAACAAAAGCTTGAAATTAAATCTCTAACTGAAAAGCTTGATGTTCAAAAGAGAACAACAGAGAAATATAAGTCTGATTGTGCTAATTTAACTGATAAATGCAAAAATCTGTCATTAGCACCTAAAGACTTAAGGGCCAAATTATCTTATCTTCAGCGTAAGTTTGATCAGTTCTTGAATGAGAAAGAAGACATTATTTATCAATGCACTTCTCTTCAAATTCAACACAAGGAGTATGTGGCTAAAATTCTTGAACTCGAAACCAAACACCACAAAAGGGGTCAAACTGATCAAACCATTTTTTTGAACAAACCCAAAGAGTTCACGTACTTCAACAAAGAGTAGGGAATCGGATATGATAACCCACACTACTTAAAAAAGGGAAGATATCAAGTTCCAACCCTGTATGATTTTGCTTGCTTTGGGTTAGATAAAAAGTACCCAGAGTACGCAATTCAATGGACTGGTCCTCTTGAATTAGAAAAGGAGGAGGAAATCGAGGAACATAAACGCACACAAAAACGAGGAATTCAACTTCCATTTTGTTATGAACCTTTAAACTACTCGTATCAAAAGGACAAAAAGTACCTTTCCAATGACTACTTCGACCCCTACAAGGTAGCTAGTCCCAAGGATTCCTCCAAAAAGGATGAGGACCTAGCACCTGCAACCAAGAGTGAGACAGATGAGTTTAAACTCTATGTTCCCCCTCTCATCTTGGAAGCAAAGATAGTCGAGTTGGAGGAGTCCATTGAGAAAGAAAGATCAAGGTTTCAAATGGAAAGACAAGTCTTACTTACAAAACTTGAGTATCTACAACCGGTCAAAACCGACGTTGTGCCTGGTGAAGGACAGGAAATCCTTCGGAGTGAAATCAATCGACTCACATCACAACTGTCTGCCTTGGCAACAGAAAAGATGAAAGAGTACACGAGAAATGGTCAGCTTCAAGAGCAAATTGACCAACTGCTATCTGATAAAAAGATTTCACCCAAACCTTCCTCAAATTCATCCGACACATCTTCGTGCAAAGCCTTCTTAGGCAAGATTTCTAGTACACAAGACGGTCAAGATTCTCAAGACGATAGTGTTTTAAGGAATTTGAACTATGATTTTTTCTTAGCTTTCGCACCAAATTCCCCAAAGCACACAAGCACAAAGAGTTCCTCGCCTTCCTCATCTGATCCTAGTCAAGTACTTCCCAATATAAATTTTTCTGAGTACATGAACTCCGAGGGTAACTGTGAAGAAGAGTTCGAGTCGTTCCCTTTCGACAAACCTCTTCCAAGTCACACTGATTTTCTATCCCCCGTGGTCAATCGTCCGGTAAATTTTTTAAAAGGTAGCTGTTCTCAAACAAAGGCCCAAGCTGTGAAAAGATTTCTCAATCAAAACCAACTTCGAAACCTGTTTCCAAAAGGCAATCACAGCCGAGGCAAGCGACCGGACCATTGACTACCGAAAATACTATTTCTCCAAGTCATTCTGACTTTTTGTCTCCAGTGGTTAATCGTCCGGTCAATTTTCAAAGGGCGACTGTTCTCAATCCAAGACTCCGGCTGTGATTAAGATTCTTAAAAATGCTTCAAATTCTCAAAAACAATCACAGCCGAAGCAAAAGACCGAACGACCGACCACTACGATTCCTGTTTCCTCAAAAGTCACTGATCATACTGTCCCTGTTGTTTCAGATAAAAATGGTCACGCTAATAAAGAAACACCAAAGTGGCTAAAGAGGGAATCTGTCAAGAAGGATGCGTCAAAGTCTTCCCCAACTGTTTTTAATTCTAGAATAGACAAAGACAATTATGCTTGGAATCATTGGAACCATTTTGATGTTTCTTTTCCCGTTAAAGTTAATTCTCTTAAACAATTGATTCAGTTATCGCATGATTGTTTATGATGTTTTAATTGTGGTTGGAATGATTTTGATGATATTCACAATAATGATTGGTATGCACCTTATTTTGTTGGTAACTTATTTCATAAGCGAAAACCCCACAATAATAAGCAAAAACACCATTCCTAAAGGGGTACCAATCAAGCGGTTAAACCACAGCGGGAGACTCACCCCATTCCTACACGAGTTGATCCTACTGGGGTTAAACCGGCACCCAGGTGGAAAGCTACTACAAAATCTATTTCTCCTAAAGGTGTAAATTCTGCACCGAAGAGGATACAAGTGCCAAAACCAGTTCCCTCTACCGGTGTAAATTCTCCACCTAAAGGGAAAGATGGGACAAAGCAAGCTTCCCCAAACGGTGCCAAACCTAACCCTCCAGGACCCAAGCAAATTTGGGTACCTAAACTTCACTAATCTTGTTTTGCAGCATGGTCATGTGTGGTACTTAGATTCTGGATGCTCCAAGCACATGACCAGAAGGAGGGAGCTTCTCACGAACTACAAAGAAGAATACTGCGGAAACGTGACATTTGGGAATAACGAGAAGTCGCCGATCGTGGGCTACGGCGACATCGTACAAGACAAGATAACAATCAAGAAGGTATCCCACGTCGCAGGATTAGGACACAATCTCTTCAGCATCGGTCAATTCTGCGACAAGGATCTCGAGGTCAGCTTCAAAGCCACAAGGTGTAGAATCCTCAACAACGACGGAGAAGAGCTACTGGTTGGGATTCGAAAGACCAATCTCTACACCATTGACCTCGCAGCAATCAAATCCGACAAACCTGTTTTCCTCTTGTCAAAAGCCGACTCTGATCAAGTTTGGCTCTGGCATAGACGTCTTTCGCACCTCAACTTCAGAAGTATCAATCAACTGGTGCTAGGCAGACACGTCAGAGGCGTGCCCAAACTTCCATTCGTGAAGGATCGTCTCTGTGGGGCATGCGAAAAGGGAAAGATGATGCGCGCATCACATCCGCCGAAGGCAACTCCGAGCACGTCCCGGACCCTCGAACTCATTCATATGGATTTGTGTGGTCCAATGCGTGTTCCGAGCATCAATAAGTGAAAATACGTGCTTATGATGGTGGACGACTACTCGCGCTACACTTGGGTGAGGTTCCTACGCTCGAAGGACGAAACTCCGGAGCTCATTATTGATCACCTGAAGACTGTCCAGAAGAACAAGCTTCAACATGTTCAGTCCATCAGAACTGACAACGGGACGGAGTTCAAGAATCAAAAGGTGGATGACTATCTGAAGTCAGTTGGCATCTCACACACCTTCTCTGCAGCACGCACTCCTCAACAAAACGGAGTGGTGGAAAGACGGAACCGTACCCTCGTTGAAGCTTCTCGCACAATGTTGTCCCAAGCAAACCTATCGCTATATCTTTGGGTTGAAGCGGTGTCTACGGCATGCTACACGCAAAACCGCTCTATCCTTCTCAAGAGGTTCAACAAGACGCCGTACAAGATCATGAATAATCACGTTCCAACCATCGGCTACTTTCACGCCTTCGGATGCTCGTGCTACGTATTGAACGACAAGGATGATCTCGGCAAATTCAGCCCCAAGGCGGACGAAGTAGTTTTCATCGGATACTCCATAACGGCTAAGGCGTATCGTGTTTACAATAAACGGACCAAATCCGTTGTTGAAAGCATAAACGTGACATTCGACGAAGCCGCAGATTTGGCTTCTGAACAACTCAGTTCAGAACCCGGTTTAACCGGAGTGCTAGCTTCCGGACCTTCGAGTTCGGGATCTGCACAAGCAACAGTAAATCCAAATCATGCATCTTCATTGAATGCTGACTCTTCTGATTTAAATTTACTGTTTCAATATTTCTATGATGACATACTTAACTCTTCTGCTCCTGTCTCAGCGCAACCACGACTTGAAGCTGCTCGCAATGAGGATTCGGCCGTTATATCTGGTCCGCCTCCTTCTACGAGTACGCCGTCAACATCTATAGAGACAACTCAACCGTCATCATCGAATACAAATGCATCTGGTGCTTTCCCCATATGTTCTTGTGTTCAGGGGGACCACAATGCGGTATCAGGTAAGTTTTCTCAACTGTTGAGGGGGAGCATCACACACAGTTTTCTTTACAACTCAAAAAGTTTTTATGTGTGTGTGGGCCCTCCTGTGAGCATGGTCATAATCTGAGGGGGAGCGGCACAAGTCTCTTTCACAAAAGTCTTAACTGCTTTTTTTGTATGTCGGACCCCTCCACTGCACTACTGCACTATCCGAGGGGGAGCAAGGGAATACCCATGCTCAGTCTGAGGGGGAGCGAGAGAAAGTTCTCTTCCAGTTCAAAATCCTGCAAATTTCCAAGGAATATGACTATTTAGAGTTATCCGGACAACAACCGGACACCTCTAGTATCCGAACAGAATCCGGATCGGGTATGCATCCGGGTCGGATGAGAACCCGGACACCCCCGGGTATATATTGGTACCCGGGTTCCTTCATTTCACTTATCCAGATAATCACCATAAAACCCTAAACCCTATCGCTCTCTCTCTCGCACACGGACTCTCCCCTCTTTATCAATTCACACGTCTTTTAGTCCCAATCTTCAGGTATGTTTCTCGAGTTCACTTCCTAATCATGTTAGTGTCCGGATAGATCATCATGGTGTTGAAGGTGACCGAAACCCCTTAAGGGTTTGTAGTCAGTTTAGGCCCACTGGATGCGATTCAGGAGTTGTCCATACTCCAATAAGCTGATATTCGCTTCTAGACAACCCTTACACACCCTAACACTTGATTGGGATCTCCTGTTTGATACATTGAACGATTGAGTCTCCGTCCGGACACATTCGTCGTTTCCGGACACCTTCAAGACCATGATGATCTATCCGGACACTAACATCACCCGGAGACCTAGTTGTCCGGAAACCTTAGGGTTTCCGGTAAGTTCAACTACCGGGAACTTTGGTGTCTGGACTCTAATGTTATCCGGAAAAATGGTGTATCAGGGAACCTCTGTCCGGGTTCATCAATCTTATACGGACTCTTTATATTGTTCGGACACTTTGTCACCCTTTATCCGGATAACCCTGTTGTGTCCATTTGAGTACCTGTTTTGTCACTCCCAGTCCTCGATCTATCTCAGATTGAGCCAATCACAGCAAAGGTATGCGCCGACACTTGTTCATCCATCCCAGTTTCTAACTGTGTGCTTATCTTACAGATTATCTATGGCGGATCAACAACAACACCCTCCCGAACAACAAGGAGTACAACAGCCGCCTCCTCAAGAGCAAATACCTCAAGAGGAGGACATTATTTACGAGGAAGCAGATGCTGCCTTGGTTAACCCTAACCATGGCACTGAACTGGAGGCCAATAATCACCACCTGGACCCGACACTATTCAGACCCCAACCACTTCATCAAGTGCTTCTGGAAATTCTCATGCATCACCCTCTCCGTGAGGCCCTTACCAGAACAGCCGACGTCCCAGTACTGTACGTTCTACAGGTATGGCTCAACGCCCGAGTCGTCATAGCCCGTAACTCGCAGTCGATCATCGCTCAGATCGATAACCAACCTTTCACGCTCACACCGGACTCATTCCGCCGACTTCTATCACTTCCGGAGGCCACCGCCAACAATCATGAACGGTACGATCCTGCCGTAAATGATGACACACTTTGCGCTCAAATCCGCGCACTTGGCTACAGCAATGACCTCAACCGACCGTCCGCATTCAATCGCAAGTACCTAGCTCCGATATGGTACACCCTATTTACGATCCTAAACCGCTGCCTTTCATCGAGATGAAAAGGCATTGATCAGTACACCGGCGACTTCCTTTGCCTAGTTCATGCTGTGTGCTACAACCGCCACATAGACTTCGCAATGATCATCTGGAGGGAGCTCGTCACAGCTATTCGCCACATCGGAGGTACCAAACAGAAGAAATTTCTTCCATATCCGCGTTTCCTTTCGCTTGTTGTGCGTCAACACATGGACACGAATCCTGCCATTCCTCGCCGCCTGAACCATCCGGTATGTCCCCATCATCATTTACAGTTCATGGTTATCTGCAATCCATCCGATGCGGTAGCCGTGCCCATCCTTGAAACCCTACTAGCCATCGCAGATCCCACTGCACCAGGGGTAGTAGCTTATAGGGAAGCGTTAGGTAATCCCATGGTCCACCCAGAGCTGGAGGGACCTGCCCAGGGATATAGACCCGAGAGACGTGAGGGTCCGAGAGTAAGAGGTGGAAGGGCCCGACAAGCAGGTGCTGCCGGGCGGGTTGTGTTAGTTGTGAAAGGAAGGGGAGCGAGTGTAGGCGGTGCAGCGGGATCGCAACCCGGTTCCAGCCAACCCCATTCTAGACCCGCACTTCATCGTTCGCCCGAACCATATGTTACTGAACCCCCTTCCCCACCTCATCATGTTGAATATGTGGTTTCTGAATCCATGGACTCCGATACGGACCGTACCATACGCCTGAAACAAATACCTCACGGTATCGGCCCCAACCCAGATTTCACTGTTGGAATTTCTCTTGACTCACCTCCTCATACTGGAACCGGACCTATTAGGACATCTGAGGGAGAACAAGTAGAGGAGTTAGCTCAGGCGAGGTGGAGAGAACTGCGTTCAAAGTTGAACCAGGAAAGATCGAGCCGTAAAGATAAAGAGGCTCATGAGCGACCCCAAACGAGTGACATCCGGGTAGCCACATCTGCTATCCTGTCTCATGAGTTGGGACAGGGTATTGAAGAAGCCTCTGTGAACCTAACGGAGCAATTGCACGACCCCCCTATCCACTCATCCGTCTCTCAAAAGATGGATGTTTCAGTCTTGCACGGGGATTTAGCACAACTTCCACTGGTCCCTTATTTGGAGGGTTCTGGTGTTGAAACAAGAGACCAGTCTCCCCCGGTCTCGCCTTCATTTCATGCACAATCGAGTCTAGCGCCTTTTGATATTGAACATTCTTCGGCTAGGACACTCGAAACAGAGCAACACCAAGTCGAGACTCTTCGTGACTAGACCGGAACCGCCGTAGTGTCTTCACCTCTAGGTGAAACACAAGGATCGGCGGGAAATCCTACCACAGCTACCAATTTGCCAACTGTGAACGTAGGTGGCTCTGCCTCTGTGGCGGATGCCTCAACGGGAAATCTAAGTGATCCTGGCGTTACTTTACCCGACTTTGTGTCACAAGGGTCTCTGGACAGCACCCTTAAGGCTATCCGCCAGGTTATGGAGCATCAGATGCAGCAACATGTAGTCGCTGAACTTGCCAAAGCGATGCGTGCTATCAAAGGAAAAGGCCACGTCATCGAAACTAAAACCGCCTCTGTACCTCCACCGATTCAACTGCAACCTATCTATTCGGTGGACACCCTGAAGACGATGCTCTTGGCTCAACTGCTCCCGGAATCCGACACAACCGCATCTACCGAAGCAGACCTGATCTCCGTTCTCCGATCACAGGTCACTGCTCCATCTTCATCTGTTACCTCTCGCCTTGACTCCATTGACTCGGCCCTCAAGGACTACAACAAAGCGCTCACCACACTGTCTGAGAGGGTCCGCTCACTCGAAGACACATGAAAGAGTCAAGCCGGTGGTCTGAAACGAAAGCACGATGACCAGGATGATTCTGATCACCGTGAGGGGGAGAAGCGACAACGCCAAACCGAGACCGCCCAGATCTTCACTCCTGAAACTACAACAGTGGTTCAACAGGAACCCCCAACTGCGGCAGCTACAACAGAAGCACCTAAAGCCGAGTTGCCATTAGCAGATATGGTCATAGACATGGAGATATCAGATGAAGAAGACCCGACGGTTGAAAAGCCCGAGGGTTCAACACAGGAACTGGTTGATTTTGACTCATCAGACAGACCGATTCTGGACATGATAGATCCAGATTGTGAAGCCAACCCGGAGACCGAAGATGCATGATACGAAAAAGCTGCCAGTGCCGTAAATCTCCAGGTAAATTTGGTCTTCTCCACTGATGAGGATGACAACATTGATTATGATCAGTTCCTGCTCCATAATTTGTATGGAACAACCCCCGTTCACTATGCTCAACCCGCCGGAACATCATCAACAAGACCTGAGTCTACTACTTCTGATCTTCCTCCCCCTCCTCAACAACAACAAATCCATTGGGAGAAGATCATGGTACTTATCCCTTATTTGGAGGAATCTTTAAAGAAGTTGTTCGTCCACAAGCTTCGTCCGATCGAGCCGACCTTCTGTTTGGGTATTTACAACCTTAGCCCAGAATTTCAACGCCGGTATACACTAGCAATGCAGCGGCTTCCAGTTAACCAAGTCAGAACTAAGCATCAAATCACAGAGGTAATCAGTATCTATTCGAGACGCATATTGAAGATCGTCTACCCAGTTTTCATTGTTCGACGTGAAGATGGGAACGAATGGAAATTTCAGAAGCTGACTTCAAGAACCTCCGACCGCTCGACTTTCTGGTTATTCTGAAAGACTTACGTACAAGAACCATCCGACCGCTAGAGATTACAAAGGCGCTCGAAGCTGGTCATCGATACCTGGTCCGCACCATCATGATGGCTTATCTAACAGACTTCCAAATGGCTATCGAGAACAAGGCGAAAAAGGTAAATCTGATCAAGCCAAATCTGGATGCCCCTGAGCTGAAAATGTATCCCGAGAACTCACTGCTTCTACAACCTGAATCCGGGATAGTCTACATCAACGAACAGAACGAAAAGAAGTTTATGCATTTCAGTCAGGTAGACAGATTTTGTGACGGCACGCTTCTAAAGGTCAGAGATGCTCTTCGAAAGATTATTCAGCACGAGTCTGAGAATCCAAAGCGTTTGTATGTCCCGAATCCGAATGAAACTACTGCTCGGGAAGCTTTGGAAATGGTTGAAGATCGCATCGACTACCGCCGTGCAATCAGATTCTTTGAGGTTCACTTCGCGTTGCGCAAACGATACGTGTTCAACTGGCGAGAGCTAGAGCACGAACTCGAACTTCAAATCAAAGGGGGAGATTGCTAGGGCAGGTTTTAATCTTGATTTAAAGTTCAAGGGTTGAATTGTATTTGTTTAAATTAGAGCTTATTAGTGAACGGGTCGTGGGCTTGTTAACCACGGGCCCGATGTATTTAATGTGTGATTAGCTTGGAAAAACAAGCTAATCATCCTTTTACTTTCTAAACTCTTATTGTAAAATTCTCTCTGAAAGTTAATGAAAGGGATGACAGTTGGAAATCATTGTTCTTATTGATTTATCATTACGATTTCTATATTGTTGCACGGATCTGGATTTAACAAGGGGTTTCCAATCGAGGAGACGGGGCCCCATGTCGCCGGGCTGGCGTTCATGGTAAGTCTTTCTTTCAAGACTTGTGTTATATTGTCGGTGTTTATGATGTCGCACGTTTATTAACGATGCTTAATTTATACTTCCACAAGCGTTTCAAGCCTCCTTGGTTTTGCATGTCGAGACGGCAAATATCAAGGGTCTGGTGTCCGCTGCCCACGAGAGGGGGAATGCGGCGTTAGCTAGGGCGAATGTCGTCGTGGAGCGTGAAGAGGGTATCTCGAAACGTATCGACGATGCCCTAAAACAATTGGAGGTTGTCAGTCATGCCAAGGATGAGGCCAACCATCGTCTGACACAGTCCATGTCCATGATTGCTGACCAGAGAGAGGAGATGGACAAGGTCAAGGAATCCTTAGCTGCGATCACAAAGGAGGCTGAGGATTCTAAGTCCAGAGTGGCGGATTTGGAAAAAGAGGTAAAGGACCTTAAAGACAGGAGTAAGACCATATTTTCCTTGGCTAGCCTAACCTCCAGGGCGACGATTATGAGGAGATATCTGCTGGGGAAGAACCCTCTTGCATCCGCGATGGAGGAGATTGCTGTCTATCTGAAGGATGTCGGTTATGAGAGAGACCTTGATTCAGATGACGAGAAGGAGGAGACATACGAGGGTCTTTAGGGCGAAGTTTCAGGCAAGGGGGCGACTGACGTTCCTCCTCAAACCTAAAAAATTCTTTTGTCTTTGTTTTAGCTTCGACCGTTGGGGGTCGAGTTGGATGTATGTATGACAGTAAGTTTGATGAATGAACTTAGATTTTTCTTGACTTTGTGTCTTATACGTTATTGCAAATAAATACAACATCGATTGCAAAATTCACCAAGAAAAAGATCATGCGACTTAGGCATACATTGCAACACAATAACTAGAATGTAAGCCATAAGACTTTTAAATCGTGTAAACAGACATAAATACGTACGATCAAAGCATTCATTCAGAACATGACATTCTTCTAAGTTAAAAAACATCGATCGGGTGGTCGTTAGACCTTATGATCGTACAACTAGATCGTACGATGAACTTGAATCATGTATCTTTGTGAAAGAATAATCAAGTCATAGACATGATTATTTATGTCGTGCGATCCTGCAAGACTACAGTCATATAGTAGACTTAGCAACTTATGTCGTGCGATCTACGATAAAACAATGTCAGAGGCTGGTCGTTGGCTAGCCAATGACCCTTCGATGCTTAAGTTAGTAATCGTTCGTGATGACAAATCGTAAGAAAAAAGAAATTAGGAAAGATACCTCTGCGGACTCTTGTTTAATGAGGTATCTGCCCCTCATCATTTATCATCCTATTTCTCTTAGGAGCAAATAGGTTTAAATGACGGATAGACACTGGGTCTCTGTGAATCAATTGTCGAAGTTGATGTCGACGATGTTTTCGTGCGACAGGGCGAAATAGTCGACATGTCCCTGTGTGAAAGGTATTAGTGTGTTTCTAAGGTTAGGATTAGAAAGACGAACCTGTCGAAATCTTATGATCAAGCTTGCTCCAGCCCAGGATAATTTCCTTGATCTGTGATTGCTTTTCGGCTTATTTCCGCATTTTCAGGGTGGTCTTATAGCAGTCACGAGTGACTTTCGACTCACTCTTGATTTCTTGGACTCCCCACGGCCTAGGAAACTTCATGGTCTGATGATACGTCGAGGGAACGGCTTTCATTTCATGAATCCATGGTCGACCTAATATGATGTTGTAGGCCGACGCACAGTCGATGACGCTGAATTTGGTCTGCTTGTTGACTCCTCCGGCATAGACAGGTAAGATGATCTCTCCAAAGGTACTTGTCGTTTCTCCATTGAAACCAACCAAGGTTGTCGAACGTCGGACGATTTCTGAGCGATCGATTCCCATGGCTTTGACGGTGTTAAGGAAAATGATGTTTGCTGAACTGCCTCCATCGACCAATACTCGTCGGGTTAAACAATTACCAATCGTGAGTTGAATAATCAACCCGTCATGATGCTTCTGATATGAGTCGCCGAGGTCGTCTTGATCGAATACAATCTTCATAGCTTCCAACTCCAGGTCATCTTTTGGCCTTGATGAACGTGGGATAGGTCGATTATCGGGCGCTTCATTGGCGTGACGCTTGGCTGCGGAATACATCAGACCACACACGTCGGAACCACCAGTGATACAATTGACAACTTTCATAGGCTCGGGGGTTGGCGGTCGATGGTTGCTAGCTGAAGTAACAACGTCATCGATGATTTCTTTGAGATTTCCCTTTGGGACATGATACGCTAGCTCCTTTTTGAGAGGTATGCAATCATCTGTCGCATGACCGTGGTCAACATGGAAGTCGCACCACTTCGATTTATCTTTCTTGGCATCATCCTGATCGGATTTCTTTGGCCATCGGATGGTCGCCTGAGCAGTCTTCAGAGCCTCGACCAAGTCCTTAGTGGACCCTTTGAATCCGTAGGAGGATATCTTGGGGTACTGAGGGAACTTGGTCGCGGTCTTGGCCTTAGCTTTCGTCTTGAATCGGATGTTCGAGATTTGACGTGCGGGTTCTACTTTGGAAATTGCTTTCGCTTTGAACTCCGGCTTCTTTACACCTAACGATCTCTTGTCGTTGGTATGCTTACGACGGAAGGCAGCATCGTCTTCTACCCTCATATAGACTAGGGTTCGAGCTCGGACGTCTTCAAAATTCTCTGGAGGATACTTGGTCAGATCGGTGTATAAACCCGAACTGTCGTCCAGACCATGCTTATAAGCTTCAATTGCAGTTTTGATGTCGTAGTTGCGGATTCTAATCATTTCTGCATTGAACTTATTGAAGTAGCTTCGAATAGATTCATTAGTTTTCTGCACGACATAATACAGGTCACTTGTCTGCTTCTCTATCTTGCGACTACTGGCGAATTGCTGGGAGAACTGATTGACCAACTCAGCGAATGACCCGATGGACTTGGGTTTGAGATTGATCAACCATTGGAGGGCAGGGCCAGTGAGAGTCGTGCTGAAGCTTTTGCACATGCATACTTCTTGATACATGGCGGGATCGAGATCGTCCACATGAGCTGCTTATATTGCGCGATATGCTTTGTCGGGTCGGTCACCCCCGAGTACTTAGGTGTGAAGGTGGGGACGTTGTATTTCTTTGGTATCTCGACGGTCACGATTTCGTCGATGAAAGGTGACGACTTAAAGCCTGATCGAGGCTCGATATCGACGGGCACGATTGTCCCAGGTAGCTTGGCGAGCAAATATAGGACACGTTCATTTTGATCTTCTAACATTTTTGAACTGTTGGGCAACAGGATCATTAGGGTCGGGATTCGTCCCTGCCAAGGGATTAGCTCCCGAGCTAGTACCATTTCCATACGACGAACCATTGGCGTCTTCGTTGAAAGGGACAAAATACGGCTGCGACCCATTCTGAAACGGCTGAGATCCATTATGAAATGGTTGAGATCCATTATTCATGGGTGGTGGCCTTATATGCTGAGGAGGAATCGTCCTGAACTGTGGATTTGGGTTGAACGGCCCCGACTGTTGGTTCTGCATGAACGGACCTGGGTGCTGATTTTGAGCGGACGGACCCGGATGTTGATTTTGAGCGAACGGACCCGACCCTTGACCTGGATTGTGTGCGAATGGTGTAGGTCCATTCTGACCGAACGAACCTTGACCTGGATTGTGCGCGAATGGTGTAGGTCCATTCTGACCGAACGAACCTTGACCTGGATTCTGAACGAATGGCCTAGGACCATTCTGGTGTCCAAAGGGATTTCTCAGCCGCGCGATCTCCTCGACTGCTCTTCGACTCTGCTCGGCCATGGCATTGATTTGATTTCGAGCAACTTCTAGCTCTTGATACATATGTGCAATAACATGCTCTTGATTTCCTGGGGTTGCCATCTTCCTGAAATAAAAAACAAGGGAAACTCCAAGAAACCGTTAGTACGATGCACGTTTGTCGAAGATTTTCTATAGATGGGGTCCCACGGATGGCGCCAAACTGTTAATGCCACAAAATCGCACAAAAGTACAACTTAAGGTCGATTTTGGAAATTAACAACTAAAGAAAGGAACCTTTCGACAAAGCGTGCGATAAGATGGAAAATGTAAATGAGACAGAGAATTTGGTGACGCGATAAAAACCTCAACGAGGAAAAAACCCGCGGACGACTGTGGAAGTCGTCGCTGCACTATGGTAGGGGCAATGTCCTTATGTTTCGGGTGTCGATCGTACATAGATTACAATACAAATGAAAGAAAGACTTTAAATGTAAAGTAACAAGTGTTTCGAATGTAAAAAGCAGTGTGTGTCGTGTGTAAAAACTATAGGTCGTGTGCGGATGTCGTGCGTCGAGAGCGATTCTTCGAGAGAGTTCCTTGTTTCGAATGTTCTTCTCAGTTCAGATGATTGTGTGATGTCCCTTGAAATGATGATTAAGCTCGATATTTATAGTCTTCGGGTGCTTTAATGGGCTCATTAAGTGTTTCGATAACTGACATAACGGTTGCTGGATTGAAATGCTCATAACTGATTTCCTCGGTTATAGCCGTTGTTCATCAATGGCATTGATTTCCTGCATTTAACACTGAACAAACGTAACAGTTGTTTTAGACGTTAGTCGGTCGAGGTCGCATGGTCGTGTGGAATAGGCGACGTTGTGGTCGAGTGTCGTGAGGTACATATCTTTTCCATCTCAACTCTATTTAGGGGATAAAAATGCTCATTGTTTTTATCTTACCAAAGACAAGGGAAATAGGCGTTTTCCTTACCTCGGTCGCGGTCGAGACTGGTGAAATTCTGCCCAAACAGTTTGCCCCCAAAATTTGAAAAAGTGGAGTGGCAATTTCAAAAAGTTTTTTAAATTTTGCTTGTCGGATGCCTGGGGTCGTGACACGTATCGAAAGATTACCTTAGTTGCCTTGGAACTGGACCGGTTCAATTCTAAATAGAGAGGGAAGTCGAAGAGAGGATAAGGCCGTGACGTCATGCTGACGTATGATCGTGCCAAACAGCTGTCATTGCCAGGTGTCGATGATCCGTGTGGTTATACGAAGAGACGAGGGCGCGTGTCGATCATCAAGGGACTCAACCTGACATGATCGTTTGCATAAATAGAGACCACGAAGGATCTTTTCTTGTTTACGATTTCATAGAGTTTTAGGCAAAGATTTCTTTCTGATTTTCTTGCCATTGCTCGTCCAATCTTTTCTAAAATTTGCAAAGATCTCCAGATCAGTTAGGATTTTCGAGGTCTAGAGCGCTTATATAAGGTACGATCTATTTGTTTTCTTAAGTCTGTTAGAAATGTCGATGGAACCCGAAAGCTCTATTCGAGAACAATCGGATCTCGATGATTTGTGAAACCTAACTAAATCCCTGTGGGGGTTGAATTAATTAGTGCAGGCCAAACTCGGTCGAATAAGTGTCCTGAGGAGTATATCGTGATATATGAGTATCCCGTTAAGATAGGTTTTGAATGGCCCTATTCGCCTCTGGCTAAGGCATTTATGCTAGAATTTGACTTAGCACCAAGCCAACTAATGCCCCCATTTTTACGAGTCGTACAAGTGATCGAGCGTCTCACTAAGAAATGGGAATCTCCCATGAATGTACGCGACCTCCTTTTGGCTTATCAAGCCAAGAAGGACGGATGTCATCGTTGCAGTCTGTACTCTAGGCTAAAAGGCGATCGTACCTTGGTCTTAAGGACCACTGTAAACGATCGCAAATGGAAGACCAGGTACGCATTCGTGCGTAAATCGACTCTTGATTCTGAGAGCGGTTAGATTAGGGTCGGCTGGAATATGTCGAGTAAGCTTTTCTTAGTTTCTCGTTGTGCATCGCATGCTACTTTTTATTTACTTCTAACTTAGCTCCTGTGTATCGACAAAAATTATTTTCGAGGACGTAAAAACTTACGCCAATTCTCAAGCAAAGGTCGACGCGTTCTTAGAGTTCAGCACTGAAGAACGGTCGTTTGTCGTACGACACTCGGTGGATGACGACGAAGACTTGGTATACTTAGGAGAGAATCGGGGAGAGAAGCGTGAGGAAGAGGAGAGGGAAGAGAAAGAGTCGAGAGAAGAAAGAGAGATGACTGGTGTTAATGCCAAAAATCGCACCAAAGTAAAACTTAAGGTCGATATGGACTTTAACAACTAAAGAAAGGAATCGTTCGACAAAAGCGTGCGTTTAAGACAGAAATATAAATGAGACAAAGATTTTGGTGACGCGGGAAAAACCTCAACAAGGAAAAAACCCGCGGACGACTGTGGAAGTCGTCGCTGCACTATGGTCGCCAAACAAGGGCGATGTCCTTGTGTTTCTGGTGTCTATCGTACAAAGATTACAATACAAATGAAGGAAAGACTTTGAAAATGTAAAGTAACAAGTGTTTTCTAATGTAAAACAATGTGCGTCGTGTGTTTAGACTGTGTGTCGTGCGCTGATGTCGTGCGTCGAGAGCGATTCTTCTGTGAGCGATTTCTGTACTTCAAGTGCTCTTCGGAGTTCAAATGTTTACGTCTGATGTTCGATGTTGTACCTGTGTTCTGTCCTTGAGTCCCTCTCTTGAAATGATGATTCCCCTTGATATTTATAGTGTTCGGGTACTTTAATTGGATCATTAAGGACTTTGATAACTGCTGTAACGGTCGATGTCTTTAATGCGGGATTAGATGTTCTTAACTAACTTCATCGGTTATAGCCGTTGTCCATTAATATCGTTGACTCCTGCATTAAACACTGAACAAACATAACAGTCGTATAGCGCGCTAGTCGGTCGAGGTCGCATAATCTTATGCAACGGTCGTGTGAGCTAGGCGACGTCGAGGTCGAGTGTCGTGAGGTAAAAGACTTTCGATTTTATCTTTAGTCAGGAGAGAAAAATACTATGATTTTACCTTCGTTATGAAAAAAGGAAATAAGTATTTTCTACCTTGGTCGTGGTCGAGATTGGTGAAATTATTCCCAAACAGTTTGCCCCCAAAATTTGAAAGTAGGATGGCAAATTCGAATTTTAAATTTTGTCAGTCGGACGTATAGAATTATGACACGTGTCGAAAGTTACCTTGATTGCCTTGGAACTGGATCGATTCAATTTTAACTGAACGAGAAGTCGAAAAGGAAACGGGATCGTGACGTCATACTGACGCACGAACGTGCTTACAGTTGTCGTTGCCAGGTGTCGTCGATCCGTGTAGTCATACGAAAAGACGCGGGTGCGTGGCGATCATCAAGGGATTCGACCTGACATGATTTCTTGCATAAATAGAGATCAGAATGGATCATTTTCTTTTGTGGCCTTCGAAAAGTTTCTAAAGCGAGATTTTTTGTTGTTCTTTGCTCAATATTTTCCAAAATTGTTAGGATTTCTAACTTGCTGAAATTTTTTTGAAACTTTTGAGCGTCTATATAAGGTATAGTTTTTCAATCTTTCTCAAGTCTCCAAAGGTTGATGACCCATGTATGAGTCGGTGAAGGCATTGATTGTGATAGACGCGACATTCGTAGATCTTGCGCAACTGGCGACGATGTCCTCTGTAGCCGCCACGTCAACCCATTCATCAGCCGACGAGGGCAAGGGTGAAAATACGGGAGAGGTTGAGGAGGACGTTATGACGATCAGCTCTATGTTGCCGTCGATCCTCCTGATTGACTGTGTCCATGACGGGACAGAGTCACTTCCGCATCTGGGGAAATATCAGCTCCTATCTTTCGAGGAGCGTTTTTTGAGGGGTCTCCGTCGTAAAAACGGGACTGCATATAGCCATACAGGTGTTCGTTGTAAGTTTTTATTTCAAAACTCATGTTTTCGATGTTTTTCTTAGTTTGACATATTCATTTTTACAGATGCTTTGATCTCTGCTCGTTCGATATGCGAAGACAGAGAAGTCGTTGGACCGGAAGTCGATCGTCGAGAGCGTCATATTCCTTCCTCCAATCTTAACATTGATCTTAAGAGTCATATTCTCAAAATACTGCGGACTCTTCTTTATCACGTGTCTCGGCAAAATGTTGGGAGACATCCCTGTCATACTCGTTTGATCCTTGCATAAGCTCCTTAGCGTGCGTCGAGGATTCAAAGGTCGAGACTTTGGGCTGAGTATGCGATCGACACACTTCCCTATTTTTTGGATAAACTTCGGTTTTATGAACTATGTTTTTCATGCTCGTCCGTCGGTGGTCGAGTTATTGGCATGTAATGAATCTTGACTTTGTTTTTGCTTTTGAATACTCGACCATTGATCGTTCGTATGTAATCGTTTGTTTCGTAAATGAACTTCATCCTTTTGTTGAACTCGCGCTTTTATCTTGATTTACATATGCCGTGGATAAATGTAAAATTCGCCAAGTATATAATGAGCGAAGAATCATGCGACTTAGGCATTCATTGCAATATAATGATGAAAACATAAATTATTTGAATTTCATTGATAAACTCGAATATGCGTCATCGATGTGTACAAAATTTTCTAAGTTCAGAAAGTTAGGTTGAGGGGCCGTTTAGACCTTGCGATCGTGTAACTAGATCGTACGTTGAAACTTGGATCATGTGCCCCTGCGATAAAACGATCAAGTCCTATACTTGGGAACTTATGTCGTATGTTCCTGCGATAGAATTTTGTCAAAGGTCGGTCGTCGGATAATCGACGACCCTCCGATGTTTAAGTCAGTAATTTATCGAGATGAATAGAAATTTGTATGAGAGGAAAGTGAGTAGTTGTATCGATTTTACCTCGTGAAAATTCTGACTTTATTAAAAACTTCGATATCGTATCATACCAGGCCCATGGAGCTTGTTTTAGACCGTAAAGCGCCTTGTCTAGAATGTAGACATGATTAGGCTTCTGATCGTCCATAAACCCGTCCGGTTGCGATATGTACACCTCTTCCTTGAGATCGCCGTAGAGGAATGCGGTCTTCACATCCATTTGGAAGACCGTGAAGTTCTTGTGCGCGGCGTATGCAAGGAACATACGTATTGATTCGATTCTCTCCACCGGAGCGTATGTCTCGTCATAGTCGATCCCTTCTTCTTGACGGTATCCTTTAGCCACGAGACGCGCCTTGTATCGTACGATGATGTCGTCCTCGTCCATCTTGTTCTTGAATATCCATTTAGTGCCAATCACCGTCTTATGAGATGGACGCGGGACAAGTCGCCATACTTTGAGAGGCTCGAATTGATTGAGCTCCTCTTGCATGGCCATGACCCAGTCTGGATCTTCGAGTGCTTCGCGGACGGTAGTAGGCTCGATCTTACTCAAGAATCCAGAAAAGAGACAGAAGTTGGCCGATATGCCTCGTGTTTAGACTGGAGTGGAGGGATCACCGATAATTTAGTGCAGGGGATTAGCTCTTGTCCATTTGGTGGTGTGTGGAAGCGGCTGCTGAGTTGAGTGTGAGGTGTCCGGATCCTTGTAATCACTACTTCGAAGGTCTTGGACAGCTTCAAGTGTAGCAGGTTGGTTTCTCGGAGGAGACGGGGGAGAATTCGTCGAAGGTTGAGCAACTTCTGGTTCTGAGGAATGTAGAGGCTGATCAATGGTTGTAGTAGAGGACGAATCTTGAGGAGCGATCTCCGTGTTTTGTACTGGTTCCTCCGGGGGATGGTTGTATCAGATGATGTTGATGATGATGGTTGAGGTATGTCCACAATGATGGATGTTGTGCTTGTCGAAGGCGGCGGACTGGAAAGATTCGTCGAGTGCTCGATTTGAGCAGCTTTAATTCGTGGTTGCACTCAGACACGAGGGGTAAAAACATTAAACATATCATCATAAAAGTATTGAAATAGTAAATCTAAATCAGAAAGATTAGCATTCGACGTAGATGCATGATTCGGATTTACTGTTGTTTCTGCAGATCCCGAACGTGAAAGTTCGGAAGCTAACACACCAGTTAAACCGGGTTCTGAACTGATTTGTTCAGAAGCCAAATCTGCGTTCGTCGAATATCACGTTTACACTCTCAGTAACGGTTTTAGTTCGTTTGTTGTAAACACGATACGCCTTAGCCTACATGGAGTATCCTATGAAGACTCCTTCGCCTGTTTTCGGGCTGAATTTGCCGAGATCGTCTTTGTCATTGAGGACGTAGCACGTGCACCCGAACGCGTGTAAGTACTTGATGTTTAGAACGTGGTTGTTCATGATCTCGCACGGCGTCTTGTTGAACCGCTTATTGATGATGGAGCGGTTTTGCGTGTAGCATGCAGTTGACACCGCTTTGGCCCAAAGAAATAACGACAGCTTAGATTGAGACAGCATCGTGCGAGTGGCTTCGACGAGGGTACAGTTGCGTCTTTCCACCACTCCGTTTTGTTGAGGAGTGCGTGCAGCCAAGAAGGTCTGCGAGATACCGACGGAAGTCAGTTTTTCGTTCACCGTTTGATTTTTGAACTCCGTCCCGTTGTCGGTCCTGATAGAACGAACTTATTGTTGAAGGATCAGTTGGATGGTCTTCAGATGGTTGATAATCAACTCCGGAGTTTCGTCCTTCGAGCGTAGAAACTTGACCCATGTGTAGCGTGAGAAATCATCCACCATTACCATGACATACTTGCGTTTTTTGATGCTCTGAACACGCATCGGTCCACACAAATCCATATAGATAAGTTCGAGAGACCGAGACGTGCTCGGAGCGGCCTTCGGCTTGTGCGTCGCTCGCTTCATCTTTCCCATTTCGCATGCCCCTCAAAGTCGGTCCTTCACGAATTGAAGGTCGGGCATGCCTTTCACGTGTCCGCCCAACACCAGTTTGTTGATACTCTTGAAGTTCAGATGCGAGAGACGTTGATGCCAAATCCACGCTTGCTGAGAATTAGCCTTTGACATCAGGCAGACAGAATCATCGGTCTTCAGGGCTGAGAGCTCGATGGTGTAGAGGTTGGTCTTTCGAGTTCCAACCAGCAGTTCCGTTCCGGCGTCAATGAGAATGCTACACCTTTTGGCTTTGAATCTGACCTCGAGATCTTTATCGCAAAATTGGCCGATGCTGAACAAGTTGTGTCCCAATCCCGCGATGTATGATACTTTCTTTTTGGTGATCTTGTCTTGGACAATGTCGCCGTAGCCCAGAATCGGCGCCTTGTCATCGTTCCCGAATCTCACGTCTCCGCAATATTTTTCCTTGTAGTTCGTGAGTAGCTCCCTCCTTCCGGTCATGTGCTTGGAGCATCCAGAATCTAAGTACCACACATGACCGTCCTGCAAAACGAGATTAGCGGACTTTAGGTACCCATATGAGAATGGGTCTTGGAGGGTTAGGTTTTACACCTTTCGGAGGAACCTGTTTTGAAGCAGGTTGCCTCTTGGGTGTAGGTTTAACCTCAGTAGGAGGAACCCGTTTTGAAATGGGTTTCCTTTCTTGCTTTGGTTTAACCTCTGATTGGGGACCCCGTTTAGATTTAGATTTCTTTTTGTTTTTACGGGGTCTGAAATTTGGTTTTGAGTTAAAGACACGATACGAACCAAACCAATCAGGTGAATTTCTAATATCATTGAAGTCGTTCCAACCACAACTAGAACAACACAGGAAATCATGCGATAACCGAATTAATTGCTGAATAGAATAAAGTTTAATCGGAAAATTAACATCTTGTTCAACAAAATCATTCTTATGGTTCAAAGCGCAATCATGCTTGTTCATTCTAGGATAGAAAACAGTATTAAATGACTTCGACGCCTCTTTCTCGACAGATTCCTTAGCTAGCCACTTTTGTTTGTCTTGTTTAGCTCGACCGGTTTTATCTAAAACAACATTGACAGCATGGTCAGTGGCTTTTGAGGAAACAGGATTTTTGGCAGTCGATCGATCGGTCTTTTGCCTCGGCTGTGATGGTTTTTGAGAATCTGACTTAGTTTTAGAAATCCTAATCACAGCCGGGGTCTTTGTTTTGGAACAATCGCCCTTTAGAAAATTGACCGGTCGATTAACCACTGGTGAAAGGAAGTCAGTATGACTTGGAATAGGTTTGTCAAATGAGAACGATTCAAACTCTTCATCAGAATTACCCTCGGAATTCATAAATTCTGAAAAATTGATATCCGGGATAGTGGGACTTGGATTTGCCGAGGAAGGCGAGGAACACTTTGTGTCTGTGTGCTTTGGGGGATTCGTTTGACAGGTAACAATAAAATCAATGAGCAATATCAAGAACAATTGTTGATTTCAACTTGTCATCCATCTCGTATTCATTCAAAGTATCATTCAGAGAATACTACAATTCAAAGTAAAGGAACGATTAACCTAATTTTAGGTTAACTAAACTATTTATACTTAGGCTTGAAACCTAAGGCCCATGGCCCATTAAGCCTAAACTAAGCCCATTTAATGCAATTAAGGCTTTTACAAAAGATTAAATAAACTAATTAAGCTATATATAATTCTTTATATATCTTTCTAATATGTAGGACATTTATGGTCCTAACAATCTCCCCCTAAAGATATATAAAGAAAAATCGGTCTTGAAACCTTCAAGTCTTGATCTTCTCTTCTTTTTGAATCTTTGGAACTCTATGGTGTAGCATGTCTTCATGTCTTTCAACGCTCCCCCTTGAATAAAGCTCTTGAATTTGCTTTCAGCTTTAAAAGAACTTGTAGAATCAATATGCTTGATGGAGGAAATGATTTTAGCGAACACCACTTGATAAGAACGAGAAGATATGACCACTTGTTAACACTTTGAAGTCTTTTCACTTGATAAAATCTCGGAACTGATCAAATGACTGATAAGATCAGTCAACAGTTACTCCCCCTCGACTTTTGCTAACTCCCCCTCAACTTGATATTCGGTGTCTTTGAATCTGTATCCTTTCTCCCCCTCATGATGAGTAGGAGCATCCGGAGCATCATGTATGTTCAAAAACAATAGTGACGAGTAGCAAAAAATCCAGATCAAAACATTAAGTAACCAGAATGGGGTAAATATCTAACACAGAAACACAAAAGTAACTGTTATCACAACAATTAAAATAATTGTGTGGCCTATGTTCAGAGTTGGCAATGGGGTATCTCTGATAGGACTTCCAGTTATCAATGAAGTAAAATTTAAAAAAAAATTACTTCTCAAACTGTTCCGGCAATATCACGAAGATATGCAATGGGAATCACAAAGACTCGTGCATGTGTGAAAGAAATAAATTTTATTTGTTAGGCTCAAAAATTGATTTAACCTGGGACGCAAGTTAAAATCAATTGACATAGTGATTAGAATATGAAGTTCGGAGACCGGAGCTGATGTCTTCCTGTTTCAATATTTAAGACCTCCGAGTGAGGAATAGATAGATTATGTGCTAATTCTCCGTGAATATATGAAACAAGCAGCTGTTGAGAGATGCTTGAGTGGCTGGATGGGGTGACACGAGCTATCGACACTTGGTCCATGTTTGTTTCAATATTCATCTCCAAGGAGCGAGAATAAATAGATTGTGTGGTTACTCGGATAACTGACTCGGTTTGGTAAGGACCAATATATTCATTTAAGTCTTGTCACATCCCCACCCAATTCTTTTCACTCCGAACGCATCTATCAATCTAGACCTCTCACTGTTGTCTATAAGGGATGTGTTTCTTGGGTAGGTCCTTTCGGTTCTGGATAGACCATAGAAACAATAGAAATCCTATCACTCATTTCATGCATCGAGTAGAACGGTTTAGTAAATAGTGAAGAACGAGTTCTAAACTGAAGTGTTTAGAAGTCATAGCGTTTAAGAACGAGTCCTGGTCTGAGTTGATCAGAAGTCATATTTGAAATAACATAATTTCAAGAAACAAAATCAAGCGCTAAACATAATGACTCAGTAAGCACATTATGTTCAAAAATTAAACAATGATTAGAAAGTTTAATTGTGAAGAACAAGTCACAATTAGCATATCAGAAAAGAATTGAATCATTTACAAGAAATAGCGAACTTGGAAAACAACTAGGAATTCAAACGAGTGTATTTGTAACACCCCGCTTACCACGACACAATATTGTCCGCTTTGCCCCACTGGCTCACGGCTTTGTTCTTGGCGACCTGGCGAGGACTTCCCAGGGGGTCACCCATCCTGGTACTACTCCCACCCAAGCACGCTTAACCACAGAGTTCCCAAGGAACCCGCATGCTTGTGGCCCCAAAACGCGTTGTGTCTGGTAAGGCCAAGGTTTACTAATATACCCAGCATATCTCCTGTCCACGGACGATGTGGGATATGCCTAAGGTGTTACACACACCCCCCTTAGGGACTCATCGTCCTCGATGAGGTTTGCCCCACCATCCCGAACGGCACAGGTCGAAAAATCAACGAATATGTGAGACATGGAAATAACTAAGTCAATGAAACATAACACGTGGCAATCATGGAAGTTAAGATTGGAGACTAACAAACACAAGTGAGTTATTCAGAATGGATTACCACGGTCTTTGAATTCAGTGAAAGTTCACTTACCTTTTATAAGATAGTACTCCCCCTCAAAATTGGCATAACCTTTGAATGCAGTCATGTGGAAAGAATGTTCTGAACTGAGTGCACATGACATTCCTACAAAAAGGATTAGAAAGATTTTGGTATCCATCCATTGATGGATCATTGACGGTTAGTTGCCTTATGAGGACCAGGGATACTATAAGTACCATACCAATGAGACGAGTATTTTCGATCAACAAAATCATTCGAACCACATGTAGAACATCAAATACAATCATGCGAGATTTGAAGCAACTGTTGAATTGAATAAAGTTTTAAAGGAAACTTCACACTTTGTTCAACAGAAGTTCGAGAATTAAAAACATCATGATTATTATTGTATGTCCTAACATGCGGGGTTGGCTTAAATGACTTCGTATTCGTCTTACTTTCATTAGACTTTTTCACTACCCAAACTTGTTTGAACCCTTTTCTTCGACCATTATTATCTGAATTACCATTAAATGTATGACCAGTAGAGTTTGAGTAGGCAAGACGTTTATCAATCGATCGACCGGTCTTTTACCACGGCTGTGATTGTTTTTAGAACAAGACTCAGCTTTAGAAACCTTGATCACAGTCGGGGTCTTAGGTTTTGTAGAACATTCGCCTTTTTGAAAATTGACCGGGCGATTTACCGCTTTTGACAAAAAATCGGTGTGACTCGGAAGAGGTTTGTCAAATGGAAACGATTCAAACTCTTCATCTGAACTACCCTCGGAATTCATGAATTTCGAAAAATCAACATTGGGATTTGATAGACTAGGATTGGTCGAGGGAGGTGAGGAATACTTTGTGTCGGTGTGCTTAGGTGAATCTGGTGCGGAAGCTAAGAAAAATTCAGAGTTCAGATTATTTAAAACACACTCATCTTGAGACCCTTTACCGTTTACAGAAGATGTTTTTCCAATGAAAGCTTTGCACGAGGATGTGTCAGACGAGTCCGAGGAAGATTCGGGTGAAATCGTCTTTTCTTCTTGGAGTAGGTCAATTTTATCTTGAAGTTGACGATTTCTCACATGCTCCTTCATCGCTTCTGTCACCAAGGAAGACAGTTTTGATGTGAGCCGATCGATTTCAGACCGAAGGATTTCCTGTCCTCCATCCGACACAGACTCGGTTTTTACGGATTTAAGTGTCTCAAGTTCGATTATAAGCGCTTGCTTTTCCTTTTGAAAACATGATCTTTCCTTCTCGAGTGACTCCTTTAATTCGACTATCTTTGCTTCCAAAACGAGAGGGGGAACATAGAGTTTGAACTCATCCGTCTCAGTTTTGGGTTCGGTTGCTTGGACCTCATCCTTTTTGGAGGAATCCTTGGGCGTCACAACCTTATAGCAGTCAAAATAGTCATTCGAGAGGTATTTCTTTGAATATTTCTCATAATAATAGTTTGTGGGCTCGTAGCAAAAAGGAAGTTGCATTATGGTCGTGTGTTTGCGCTTGTATTCCTCAGTTTCCTCTTCTTTCTCAGGTTCAAGAGGACCAGTCCATTTTATCCCATATTCAGGATACTTTTTGTCTATACCGAGACATCCAAAGTCATAAAGTGTCGGTCTTTTGAATATACCCTTTTTCAAGTATTGTGAGTTATCGTATCCGATTCCCCATTCCTTGTTAAAATATGTGAATTCCTTGGGTTTATTCATGTAAATGGTCTGGTCAGTTTGGCCTCTTTTGTGGAGTTTGGTTTCAAGATCAGTTATTTTAGTGACAAACTCCTTGTGCTGAATTTGAAGAGCAGAGCATTGATAGACAATCTCTGCTTTCTCATTCTCACTCTGATCAAGCTTTAAGGTCAGTTCAGATATTTTGGCCCTTAAGTCCTTTGGTGCTACTGAAAGATTAGCACACTTTTAAGATTGACATTTTCGGACTTGTATTTCTCAGTGATTCTCTTTTGGACATCTAGCTTTTCTTTTAAAGAGTTAATTTCAAGCAGATGTTCATTAGAGGTAAACATATAGGACTCTACCTTTTGACCAAGCAGTTGAATCTTATCAACTAAAGCGTTATGAGTTGGTAGACATACCTGACAAGCTGCTGCAGATTGAGATGAATAAGACATTTGTTACCTGAAAATTTATGATCGTTAATCGGTGTTGTTTTGAAGAATCGAAAAATGCGGAAGAAAATCAAAAATTAAATTTGAAAAACAAATCTAAAAATAAATTTGTTTCCAAAAATTAAGATCTGGTTATTGAATCTGAACGAATAAAACCTGCAAGATAAATGCAAACGGTTAAATCAATGATGGTGAAATAAATCACACAAATGATAACAGTCGAAAATAAGATCAAATTGTTGCAAATATTCTTAAAGATGTCACAAGAACTCGCAATCCTATCGTTAAAAATCGCAGCTTTCGCTAAAATTCTCAATCTCTAGACGTGCGGTAACTCGGGTACCGATCAGAACTTACCTACCAAAACTTATGATCAAAACTTATCAACCAAAAAAAACTTACCGGACGAGGAGTGTTTCCCACACAAACGAACACTTACCGGATGAAGATGGTTTACCGGACACAACTGAAAAATTTCATACGATGGATGTATGTATGTGCATGCAACTAATTAAGCTCCATAAATGCAAGATATGTATATATATTATGTAATGATGAAGAACTTAAAAAAATGTGCAGCCAACAAAAAAATATGCATGCAATGTATGTATGCATGTGCATGCAACTAAATATGATATGTAGGCTCGATGGATGTAATCACTTATGAAATCAATAATGGCATCCAATGAAAATTATTTGAAATTCAAGTAGCAAAAGCAAAAGTCAACAATGGCGTGCGGGAATTGAAGTTCACCTGGAAAGTTATTGCATCCGGAAAAATTGATCTTCCGGTAACTTTGGGGAAAAAAATATATCCGGGAAGTAAGTATTTATCCGGAAAGTAGATTCTCCCGGAAAGTGAAGAAAACTTATCCGGACACTTTATTTTATCTGTAAAAATTGGTACTATCCGGGTAAATTAAAGTTTTGTCCGGAAAGTGGTGAGAAATAGGAAACTTACCCGGAAACAATTAAGAAACTTCCGGACACTGCGGCTGATTGAGAAATTCGGATCAGGGTTCGATAGGGTTGCTAGATTTCACTCCTGTAGGGTTAGATTTTGACCAAAAACACAAAAACAAACATACCCATATCGATTTCTAAGCAAAGTATGTCCTATTTTTCAATAATCACAACAAAAAATTAAGAACAATACCAAAACTCAAGAATTGATTTTTCTAGATTGAAAACTTTATACTTTTGAGAATTGATATAGATGCAGATAAAAATCAAATTAAAACGATTAAACAATCGAGATCTAACAAACGAATTATTAAATCAACGAAAGAACATTGCAAACCCGATTGATGACCGATTCACCAAAAAATTGCTGCACTATGTCGAAAATCAAACAGGTGCCTTCTGGACGTCAAACGATTAATCCCACCGTTCAGAATGTAGACAAAGATGTCGTGAAGCTACTGACCAAAAATCGCGACGATCTGACGGTTCAAACTCCGGGAATAGGCAAAACGGCTCGCTGCGTTTTCTAGAAAATTCAATACGAATTTTATGCTTTTTTCTTGCTTTCGATTGGCTTCTTTTCTTTCTTCAAATCACCGATTAGGCTCTGATACCACGTGTATATCCCAGTTTGACAGGTAACAATCAAATCAATGACAATATCAAGAACAATTGTTGATTCAACTTGTCATTCATCTCGTATTCATTCAAAGTATCGTTCAGAGAATATTACAATTCAAAGTAAAGGAACGATTAACCTAATTCTAGGTTAGCTAAACTATTTATACTTAGGCTTGAAACCTAAGGCCCATGGCCCATTAAGCCTAAACTAAGCTCATTTAATGCAATTAAGGCTTTTATAAAAGCTTAAATAAACTAATTAAGCTATATATAATTCTTTATATATCTTTCTAATATGTAGGACATTTATGGTACTAACAGTAATCGAGTACACAGCTGTGAAAAAACGTTTCAGTACTGACGGTTGAATCCCACGTCCAACAGAAGTGTGCCACGTCAGAGGTGGCGGTGCATCATGGAACATCGTGCGGCACCCATTAATGCTGAGTGCGTGGCAGTTGTTATACCCAAATGTCTGTCACTTTAGAAATAACCCGCACCTCAGTGGATCTCAAAACACATAAGTGTTGGAAATAACATAAGCTATGTAATGGAGTGAGTTCTGTTGTCTGAGGTCTTCTCCTACTTCCATAAGATTTCACTTTTTCTTTACCAAAAACATTTAAAAATGCAATGGAATGATCCAGAGTTTTCCATGAGAAATTTCCTACCGTAGAGACCTTTATGACGCAGAGGCTCTGCCAAACGTCGTAGAGGCTCTAGACAGAAAATTTATATTTTTGGAGAGCTCTCAAAATATTTTGACCATCCAAAGTTTTGATTAGTTCAAGTGATGTTTCTAGGGCATATTTTGAAAATGGTGTCCTGGAAAAATGTTTTGGAAAGTGGGTTTGTGCGAAGATCTTACTTACTGTCTCTTTCTCTGTTTGGCATAGGCATTATCTTCTGTAGATTTTTTCGGACAAATATCCTCTATGGCTCTCCCTTGAATGATCAACTTTTGTAGATCATTACAAGGTCTCCTTCGGCTCCCCCTTGATCTTTGCTTGGTTCAGATAAGGATAGGTAGAGCACATAACATACATCAAACATACCCGAGTCTCTGTGAGAATGGTCAGAGGTTCTGCGCCATTTCATAGAAGCTCTGTTGGTTGCAGAACTTTATAAGGTAAGGAATTTACATACTGAAGGCTTGAGATTTTTACATATATACAGGAGGATTTAGTCTCACTTACAGACGGATTAACTCATGTTCAACATACCTAACTTACCCACCAAGAATAGGCATCTCTTTTCATCAAGTGCTTTGGAGAATAAGTCCGCAAGCTGATACTCTGTAGGCACAAAGTACATCTCTACTATGCCCTCTTCAATGTGATGCTTTAGAAAGTGGTACCTGATATCTATGTGCTTGGTTTTCGAGTGTTGTACGGGGTTGGCAGAGATAGCAATGGCACTTTTGGAATCACAGAGGATGGGTATCTTTTGGATACTTAGGTCATAGTCTTTAAGTTGAGTTCTCATCCACAGAACTTGTGAACAACAGCTTGCAGCAGCAACATACTCCGCTTCTGTCGTGGATGTGGAA